>PISX010009039.1:0-71636 GCA_004024625.1 Mellivora capensis
TCTCCCGCAGGTGGCAGGGCTCTGAGGGTACCTGCAGGGGTGAGGCTGGCGCTGTGTCTCCCGCAGGTGGCAGGGCTCTGAGGGTACCTGCAGGGGTGAGGCTGGCGCTGTGTCTCCCGCAGGTGGCAGGGCTCTGAGGGTACCTGCAGGGGTGAGGCTGACGCTGTGTCTCCCGCAGGTGGCAGGGCTACGAGGGCTTCGTGGCCGTGCACAGCCTCCCGACCTTCGGCTGCAGGGACTGGGAGGCGTTCCGCACGGCGGCCGGCTCCTACCTTGTCTACTCCAGCGCCAAGGAACCGCGCTCCCGCGTCCTGAAGCTGAGGACGGGCTGACGGCCCCCTGCACCCCTCAGAGGCCTGGGGAAGCCCGTGGTCCCTGTCCCCAGCCCACACCTGGCGGGGACGGCCGCCAACCCCCTGCCCTGGGCACCATGGCATCGGACCGGGTGGCTGGCAGGCGGGTCGCGGAAGCCCAGGCTGCCCTGCAAGGCTGCGCATCCTGCGGGGATTTCTCTTTGAGAGGAAAGTTCCCGCCAGACGTTACCTCAGCGCCCGCAGGCCCCGTCCACGGCCCTGGCCAGCCCTGGCGGAGAGGGTTTCGTGCGGATGTCGTTTTCTACCAACTATTTATCGTGTCCTATCTACACAGAAATATATTTATGGTGCTTCTACCCAAGGCGTGGCAGTGTCTGCCTGTGTCCAGGGGGACAGCTCTTCGTGGACTGGTCACGGGGGCAGGACGCGCCCACCACCGCAGGGGGATGTGACCCTGAGGCTCCAGTCGCCCAGCTGGAGAGCACCTGTCCCCTACAGGGAGCTGGTGCCTCTGGCCTCAGTCTCCCCAGGAAGGCAGTGGGGGTAGGTTGAGGCAAGGAACAGCCAGGGATGCCGGTCAGGTGCCCCACCTGTGGGGGACAGGGCCCATCCCTGGTGCCCGTGTGTCTGTGCACGCCGGCCGGCTCCCTGGTCACCACGGCTGGCCTCATGGGCATGCAGGCTGAACCTGGAGTGCTGCCTCGGGGCCAGCGCTCACTCAGCTGCCCCCATGTCTGATGCCCCAGCCCTACAGCCAGCAGGGCCTCCTGCTCCGGGAACCTGGGGGGGGAGGGGACGCACCATCACCATCAGGCAGGCCTCCTGGATGGAAATCAGGGCTGCTTGCCAGAAGCTTTGCTGGGGAGCCCCCTGGAGTCCAGGGAGTCCGCACACGGCCGGGAGACCAGGGGTGGGGTCGAGGCGAGGCCTGCTCCATTACCCACGACCACCAACTCTGGGAGAGCGAAGGCCCGGGAGGCCCAGGGGCCCATTGAGCCAGGCTGCTCAGGGACCCACCACTCCGTGAAATGCTCCGTCACTTCCGTCTTGAAATTCTCAGTGATCTTTGCCGAAGATCCCAGAGCAAGGCGCGCAGTACCGCTCCAGCCAGCCGCAGTCTGGCTCCCAAGACCACATCCGTGTGAGAACCAAGGGCACTTCCCCACTCCCAGGAAGGAAAGCGGGGTCTGCAGCATCTCAGGCTGGGCCAGGCAGGGATTGCAGGAGGCCTGGGCCCTCCTCATTTCCAGAAGCTGGGGTTTTTCTAGAGCCCCCTTTGGGCCCATACGTGACCATGTGCCTCCGAGAGGGCTGGGGCTGACCCCGGACAGCACGTCCCCCCCAGGGAGAACTGCGAAGGTGGGGGAGTGTCCTGGGGCCCCAGGGTGTCTGGGCCACGTGGCCATGGTGATGTCCATGGGTTTGCAGGTCTGGGGCAGCGGGCCTAGGGCACCCCATGAAAGGACAGGACCCCCGTTGCATGAGAACCACAGACAAGCCACAGTCTGCGCGCGTTCCCAGGACTGCCCGGAGCATGTGCCAGAGCACGTCTGTGCTTTGCGTGACGTTCACATCGCAGCGGGTGTCTGGCTTCGGTCGCTCCCTCTGCGCCCTGCGGAGCGGTGGTGGCGGACGAGCTCCTCTTAGGGTCTGCTGGGGGCGGCTCTGATTTTTCTGAGATTTGACACAAGGAAGAAAGTCAGAGGCAATGACGGGCCGGGAGAGCCGCCCTGCGATGATTCTGTGTGTTGACTCAGAGGGTGTTTCGGGGTCACGTTAACCCCACTCAGAGGACCCCAGGTAAAGCAGACAGCTGTCCGCAAAGCAGCCCCCCCCCCAGTCAGGGGAAGGCAGGGTTGGAAGGACAGAGCAGGCTTCCCGAGAAGGGCGGTTCCCCAGACGGGGGGAGCTGCACCTTCGGTCCTGCCCGGCGTCCCCCAGGCCAGTGGCCCTCACAGCCTCTGAGACCCTCTGTGCCTAGTCCTTGTGACAAGGCCCTTGTCCCTCCTGCCCCGTCCCATCAGGGCCGATGCCCCCGCAGCACAGTGGGCTGATGGGCAAAGCACTCGGGAGCCAGGACGTCTCGGGTTGGTTCCACGTGCCACGACCCAGTCACCCAGCCTCGGTTTACCCATGGGGGAAGGGCCTGCTGGCGCCAGTCCACGCAACTTCTCTCTCCCTGGAGAGACCCGGACAGACGTGAGCCAGCTTCCTCTTGGCCCGGCGGGTGTCGCTGTGGCGTGGGGCTCGCCCTGGGGGCGGGGGGCCGGGCCGAGGGGCGGCCCCCCAGGGGGAAGGCGGCAGGGGCGCAGCGGGAGCGACCGCATCCCCGCCCGGGGCTTTGCCGGCAACCAGCTCTGCCGCGTCCTTGGCACAGCGTCTGATCTCTGTTCTCCTGCGCGTGAGTCCAGATTTGTTTGAGTTACGAACGCAAACAAGAGGGGAAATGGGCAGAACATTAAAATATTTACATCTTCTCCAGCGAGAGCTCTGGTTTCCGTCCAGTTGATGAAGGTCTGCCGGGCGGCGGGCGGCTCCGCGTGAATCTGCCCGTGACCTGTGGGGCCACGTGCTTGTCATGCCGCAGCCGCGCTGTATCCTCTCGGCGCGTCCCGGGCTTTGCCGGGCGGACACCGTCTGTGAACCCATGCGATTCTCTCCAAGGGTCTTCACTGGGATAAAGAAGGTCGTGTCTTGAGGTCGGGATTTCCTGGAGAAATACTGTCCGTGGCAGTTTCTCCGGGTCCTGCTCAGGCCTAGGCTCCTCCCGGAACAGGGCTCAGCACGACCAGTCCCATGGGTCTGGCCAGGAGGGGACTCCGCCTCTCACAGTCAGGTCGGGAAGCCGAGGACTGCGGGCCAAGTGCCTCGTCCACCACAGTCATCGCTCCCAGCGTGATGGGCTCCTCTTCCAGACGCCTCCTGACCTCACCACCACCAACACGGACCCCAGCGTCTGCCACACACACGCACACCCTCCTATAAGCACACCCGCTCACGCATGCCCACGCACACGCGTGTACATGCCTCCCACACCCATACACATGCACACAAGTGCACACCTTGAACACACACTTGCACACATACCTACAGACACACACACACCTCCCATACACACACTCGCTCACGCATGCCCACGCACACACATGTACACGCCACTTTCACACCCCACACATGCGCACCCACCGGCTCACATCTCGCACGCACCCCTGCACACGTACACACCACACACACACATGCGCACACCCACACACGTGCACACGTATACACACTCTCACATGTGCACAAGTACGCATGCCCCACACCTGTGCACACACAGACACACACAGGTGTGCACACATCTTCCGGTCACTCCTAGCCAAGGGCTATATCCCGGACAGGCCCCGGGGCCTGGCTCCGCGGAAGCTCAGTGCTGGCTGACGGCCTGGGTGGCAATGGCTGGCTGCTCGCACCGAGTGCCCACTATGTGCCCGCTGTCCTGCCGGGCCTGGGGACACGCACATGACCACACAGTCCCGCCACCACTAAACTCTCCAGGGGTTAAAACCCAGATTCCTCAGGGTGAGCCTCAAGGCCCCACAGGACCCCACCGTCTCCTCCTCTCCTCGGTCCCCGACCTGGTCCCGCAGGCCGCCTCCGCCCCCTGCCCCTGGGTCACCTGCTCCCCCCAAGGCTGGCATTCTCCTGTCCCTTGTCTCAGCTTTCCCTTACCCGGCCCCTGCGAGAGGCCATCCCCGACTCAGGTCAACAGAAGCCCGCACCCCAACCTCCCCTGTACCCAGGCCACCGTTTCTCTCACTGCTCGCACTTTACCACACAAAACAGAGAAGTTTGGAACTCGCGGGTTTGCTCCTTCGTGTCTAGCTCTGCCTATGGGCATGTGGGGCCCATCGACTACGGGCTCCGAGCGGTCCCCGCGGCGCAGGCTCCCCGCGCCCCCGGCCCTCTGCCCCCAGCTGGAGACTCGCCCATGCCGTGACATCGGCACTTTGTTTGTCCTTACTCTTGACTTTATTTTACTTCGTTAAAGATTTCATCTATTTATTTGAGAGAGAGAGTGCACAGGAGGAGAGGGAGAGGGAGAAGCAGGCTCCCCGCCGAACAGGGAGCCTGATGCGGGGCTCAATCCCAGGACCCCGAGTTCATGACTGGCGCTGAAGGCAGACGCCTCACCGGCTGAGCCCCCAGGCGCCCTCCTATTGCTGATTTTACTGCTCATTTTTGTTGTTTTATTCCCTCCTATGACAAGTCCGTCACTTCTGTATCTGTTCTCCTGCCCACCCTGTCCCCCGCCCCACTCCCAGCCCGGCTCGCCAAGCCCCCAGCATCTGCTCAGATGCCCCAGGTTAGACGAGGACAAGGCTCTCCCTCTCTCCAGCCTGTGTGCCCAAGGCAGAGGGGCCTCTGAGAAATGACACGCAGTGGGGGCAGGGCGCACCTGTCGGGGGTGTGTGCTCGAGAGTGAGGGGTGTGCGACCCCGCGAGACTGTGTGTATGTGCAACCATGCACGTCTGTGTGTTTGCCTGGGGCGTGTGTGTGGTGAGCATGAGTGCGTGCACGTGGGGGTATGGGACTGTGCGTGTGAACGCGTTTGCGTCGTGTGCCTGTGTCGTGGGGCACACGCGTGAGATCGTGTGGGGTGTCTGTGGGGCCACCCTGCTGCACCCCCGTGCTGTGGCCCTGCCTGCTCCCTGGGGGCCCTTCCTCTGGAAAGGGAGTGAGGCCACCAGGTGCCGTGAGCTCCCGGGGTCACCTGGCCACAGGCTGAAGGGCACACTGGCCCCGAGAACTCAGAGGTGGAGATGGTGAGTAGGGCGGCCACTGGGCACGGGTGGCCATCTGCTCTGGCCACGCCGGCCACTCTCAAAGTGAGGGCTGTGTCTGTCTCCTGAGGCTGCTCTACAAAGTGCCACACACCTACTCGCCTAGACAATGCAGTTCTGGAGGCCAGAAGTCCGGAACAGGCTCCACGGGGCTAACGCCAGGTGGGCAGGACAGGTTCCTTCTGGAGGCTCCCGGAGAGGGTCTGCTCCCGTGCCTCCCCAGCTTCCCGAGGCGCCAGCGTTCCTTCCGGCTTCCCTTAGCTCCTGGCCCCGTCTTCCATCCTCGCAGGCTCCTGGGATGAGGACACGGACATCTCCGTGGCTGCACGAGGAGGGGAGAGGAGGTGAAGGCAGAGAGAGCTCGCTGGGTGCCCAGTGCCTGGGGCAGGGCACAGGGGTCAGGCAGTGAGGGCGACCTTGCAGCCCAGGCTTGAACTGGAAGCATCCATCTGAACCCAAGGCTGACTTTTCTTCCAAACAGCTCTGTCCATCCAATGGGCCTGGGCACAAGGGCCCCCTGGGCACAGGGGTCTAGCAATGTCACCACACAGAAGGAACCAGAGCAGCGGCTGAGCCCAGGGTGGGGTGGGGGAGGTGCGGGGCAAGAACACGCGGTTCCAGCTGGGGGCAGCCCTCCAGACTCGGCCCACACGGGGAGGGTCCCGTCTGCCAGGCGGCTGATTCGAGCTTCACCCAGGAGAGGAAGCCAAGCGGTTTGAAACCTAGTCTGTGTGTTTAAACTCATGTATAACGATGCTTTCAAAATTACTGGTCATTTTCAGAGGAACCAACTCTTTCTTTTGAAAACTGATAAAGAACCACACATTCACCCTGCCGTTGCCACATGACACGGCCACCGGAGAACCAGGGTATGACGGGAGGCTGTTGAGGCTGATAGATGGGGAAGGGGCCACGGAGCTGAGAATCCATGACCAGTGGCCCCAGGGAGTTAGCAACCCTCGGCGTCGATCGTGGGAGGCTCTAACACCACACCCTCGCAGAAGGGCACACCACCACCCACAGCGTGGCCTTGCTAGGAAAAGCAAACACAACCACCAGGTTCCCAGGAATGGGGGAACAAACTTAACGCCACCACAGGACACGCAGCAAAATGCAGACGGTGGGGGCGGGTCACAGGACGACCACAGAACCGCAGGGATGGGTGGGAAGAAGACGGATGGTGAGGAGCCTTTCCATGCAACGGGCCCAGCGGCCGTGCCCAGGCAGGTGTGCTGTCTGTCCTTGATGGAGCTCCCGACCCAAACCAACCCCCAAATTTAGAGACGGTCAGGCACGTGTGGCCGCTGAATGGCACTGGAGAGCCACTGTAATTTCTCAAAGGATTCCACTTACATGAAACTTCTAGAAGAGGTAAAACTACAAAAAAAACGAGTTTCTACGTGAAAAAAAAAATTTTCACCATTCCCACAGGGAGAACCGCACTGACCGGGAGAGGGGCTGGTTCTTGCACCAGGGGACCTCTTCGGGAATGGCAGGGCCGGGCGACACTGTGAAGGCAGGGGGAGTCCCTGCGGGTGGCAGAGAGACACCCCCACCAGCCCCACCACCCCCACCAGGAGCTACAGGGCAGGGCCAGCGCAGGAAGCAGGAGGTAGTGCCCAGAACACAGGAGACCTGGCCTGGGCAGCCCAGGGCAGAAGGTGGGCGGGCACAGGCAGGGCCTGGGGTGGGACAGGCTGTCGGGGACACAGATTTACCACCGACTGCGGTGACCTCAGATGACCCTCGTACCAGCCCGGGAGCAGCTGGACGGAAAGCCCTCCGCCAGCAGGGGAGCACGGCGCCCTGGCTCAGTGTCCTGGGGCGGGTGAGCGGAGCCCGGCTACCGATCGCCGTGAGCAACCTCCTGGGCCATCATGATGTCGAGCAGCTCCCCTCCCCGCCCAGGTTTACCCACTGGCCAGCAGGACTGGTTCGAGCCCGCACGAGCCGGCCCCAGCGCCCACCGCTGCCGCCTGCCGACAGGGCTCTTCCACGTGTGGGCTCCCGGGTCTGACAGGTGTAGCCGCTAAGCAGAGAGGTTGGCCGTGAAGCTGGGGGGGGGGGCATCTGGGTCGGGCGGGCCCCGGGGGAGCCAATAACAGAATCCACTCCAGAGGACTTAAGCACAACGAGGTTTACTGAGAGTTCAGAGGCAGTGGGGAGGCCAGTGGGTCAGACTTGAGACCCAGCTTCTGGAAAGATGGCTCCAGAATCCATGCCAGGCTCCTGCACGCGCTGGGAGCTCCCACCACTCCAGAACGTTCCATCTCTGCCGGGGACTGCCCAAGCAGCCCCGCCTCCTCCCCAGGGGACCCGTCCAGGATCAAAACCTCGAGTACATGCGTCCTGGAGAGCGCGCTGCAGGAGTCTGGGGAGCCAGCCGGCCAGCCGGGCAGGGCCGGTGCACGCCCCACCGAGGGGCTCCCAGTGCCCGTGGCCGGGGCCCCGCAGTGCCGCTCAGAACTCCCAGGGAAGTGCTCCTGGCACCCTGGCTTGATTTTGCCGATGGCCTTCTCCTGGCCCTGGGCGGAGCTCTTCAGTTCGGCCCAGCCCCACTACAGCCCCCCTGCACACATGCCTTAGACTCCCGTGGGAACACAAGTCACCCCTCGGCTGCACCTGTGGCCGACCCTCCCTTTAACCCCCGGGCCCTCATCTCCTACAGCAGCCGCTGTCCGTTAGGAAACACATCCAGGCCAGGCTTCCCCAAACTCACATCCACTTTAAAACTGTCCTCCCCCCCACCCCCCCGCCCCGCTGCAGGCCAAGCTGAGGACTGGCAGCCCCACAGGGGGAGGCGGCCCCTGGGTCCCAGGCTGTAGGGCAGGGTGAACACGGGAAGCTGTTCCGTGTCCGCAGGGGCCAGCGCCCCCAGTCCTGGCCCCGCAGCCGTCCTGGGGTGCCCATCCTGCCTCCTACAGCCTGCAGACAGTTCCCAGGAGTGGCCTGGGAGGGGCTTCAGGAGCAGAGCTGGGAGCCCCCCCCCCCCAGCACGGAGAGCCCCTGAGTGCCAGGATGGCCCATCCCTACCACTGCGCCACCCGAGGGAGTGACCCCAAAACCCAAAGAGGAGGGAGGCTGGGGTGCCAGGAAGCACCCTCCTAGGGTGCCCCCTCCTAGGGTCAGGGTCAGGGGTGGGGCTCTTGATACCAGGAGCACCAGTGGAGAGACTGGGGACCGAGGGAGCAGCCCAACCAGACCAGCTGGGCTGGGCGACCAGGCCCCCACCGGGTTCCACCAGCCCCTCCCTAGCCCTCTCTCCCCTCGCCAGCCCTGAGGTCTCCCTCGAAGCCAGAGTGCCACCACCGACCCCCATGGGAAGGAAGGGAGGCCCTGTCACTCTCTGTCAGCTCTCTGCCCCATGGCGAGCCCCAAAGTCACCCTGCCCTGACCCCTGACCTGTGAAGCGTCACCTCCGTGGCCAGGGCGCTCAGCAGCCCAGGCCGTGTGTCTGTATAAAGTGCTCTGAGAGTCCCCATTCGTATCACAGTGAGAGTCAGGGGCCACCCGTGTCCCATAGGGCTGTGACCCCCCCACCCCGGCAGACAGGAGCCCCCTTTGCCCCATACCTGACACCGTCAACACTAATTCTGTCAACGAGGCCAGCTTGACCGCCCCCCCCCCCAATCTCTACAGATCTCAGGGCGGGGTGCGGGCTGAGTCGGCTGTACGGCCCGCGGGGGCATCCAGGGATTATGCACCCACACGTGGCAGCAAGGAAGGGGCCCAGCTGGGGTGTCGTCCTGAGGCGTCCCTCAAGGGGAGAGAAAGGGAGGGGAGAAAGGGGAGAGCAGAGGGCTCCCCGGTACCAGGGCTATGAGCTCCCATGAGCAGGAAGGAGCTCCGTGGTCCTGGAGTTTAGGGACCTGGTGGGGTTCCCTGGAGGGAGGTGTCCACTCTGGGATGCCTCTGCATGAAGGGTGATCCCAGAAAGGCCAGGAGGGCTCGGCAGCCCTGGTGTGTCCGGGGGGCCTCGGAAAGGGACAGTGCCACCCCACTCCCCACATACCCGCCCACCATGAAGAACCTGTATTGGGGCGGAACCCAGGCTCTGGGCTGATTCCGGCGTAAGAGGAAATGGTGAGCTTCTGGGCAGCGGGACAGGTGCCCCCGCCCCAGAGCTAAGGCCCCGCCTTCCACCCCCGCAACCCCGGCTTGGGCGGTGGGCGCAGAAGCAGGGTGCTAGCCTCTGGGAGGTATTTGGGGGCATCACTGGAAACATCAGGACCTTGTGCGGATGGGCCTTCTGGACGTCAGCTGTGCGGTCTGGATCTCTGAATCGTGGCACGATGGGATCCGCGTTCAAGGCCCACTTGAGGTCACAGGACGCTCTCCGGGTGCAAACCACCCTCTGTTGAAATTTCTTCCAAGCATCTGCTTCATGAGGCTCGGAACCTGCATATACCTTCAGTTCATAAGCAATTTATCCCTAGTTTGCGCTCCCCCCACATACCTGAAACAATTTAAAAATAAGTACTCTTACAAAAGACATAAAAAAATCAAACTAGAAAGACGGCTCACGTTCCGTCAGTGCAGGTAACGTGTACCCTGAACGTCAAGGGGCACGGCTGAGGGAGTGTGAGTTAGCTCGGAGGTTCCCGGCGGCCGAGGTGAGGACGGACGGAGGCGGGGAGGCGGGCAGGGAGCTAGGCAGAGACTTCCCGATGCTGGAGGAAAGGCAGCGTCCCGCTGATCGTCCCGGCCACGCCGAACAGCTGTCCTCCTGTCCTGGAGAAGAAGCAGCTTTCGGAGTCCGTGAGTAGAGGGGCGAGGCACGCTCCAGACCCAGCACGACAGGCCTCCCCCCAGACCAGGCTCAGACAGTGGCGGCACTCGGGGCAGGGACACACCGCCCCCCGCCCCCCGGAGGTCCACTCTGGACCCTTCTCAGGTCTCCACCTGTGGTTTTCTTGGTTTGGAAGCCCCCTGTCCCTGGGCTGGAATCTTGGCACATGTGTTCCTCTTGACAACACTCTGAGAACAAACAAAGTTGTTCAAAGTTTAGTCTGAACGACATTTTGCACTCACCTCTCGAGAAAAACCTGGTCTCTACTACTTTGCTCTGGAAAGAGCTCTGTGGTCACATGCATTCCGGAAGTACTACCCGGGGGACAAGCTAAGTCAGTTCTGCCTTCTGCAGACGAGTCTGCACCCCGCCGTCTGCGGGCAGACCTCACGCGCGTGGACCGGAGCCTTGCTTCTCCGAGTGCAATTCACACCCTCCAGGCGTCACACGGAAAAGGCCGGCAGAGCGCGAGGGACGTGGAACATCATTGACAGATGGCCTGGTTTTAAGTCCCTGGTTTTAAGTCACTGCCTGACTGGCTGTGGGCAACGCCGCTTCTCCGAGCTCTGGCTTCCTGGCCCGTGCGATGGCCCCGATGGTCACGTTTTGGACCTGATGAGCGGCGCGGTGACTTCAGGGCAACACAGGGGAGGGCTCTGTGGGGGGGGCTGTGAGGACCCACCGCTCTGGGCCCAAAAAGCGCGGGTCAGTCGTCACCTGCTGCGGAAGTGACGGGGGACAGGTGGGTGCTGCTCTGCTTCGCCCAGCGGGCACTAGGGCACGGGGCTGGTGGGGTCCTTGGACACGGGGGCACTGGGCAGGGACTTCAGGTACTCCAGGTGCCGCCTGGCGTCCTCCTGGTTCTGGCGCACGTAGTACACGACGTAGGTGATCACCATGGCGAACCAGCCGAACATGGTGACCAGCATGGCCACGTCCGTGGTCTTGTGGTGGGTGCTGCAGAAGCTGACCCCGGAGTCCAGAGCCTGGATCAGCGGCTTCCCCACAAACTCCTCCTGCGCGGCCGTGTGGCAGGCAATCTCGTCCACGGACTCGGGGTCCAGCTTGAGCTCCCACAGGGCCTCCTGCAGCGCACACTCGCAGTGCAGGGGGTTGTGGGAAAGGCGGATCTTGGCGCGGAGCTTGCCCAGGGCGTCCCTGGGAACCCTGCGGATGCGGTTACGGGATAGGTCCAGCAGCCGCAGGCCCCCGGCCAGGCCCGAGAAGGCGGCGGGGCCGATGGTCTCGATGATGTTCTGGGACAAGTCCAGCTCCCTCAGCTGGTGCAGGTGCTGGAAGGCTCCGTCAGGGATGTGGCTGAGCTGGTTGGCATCAAGCTTCAGGAGCACAGCGCTGGCGGGGATGTCCTTGGGGATCTCCCGCAGGCCCCTCGCGCTGCACTGGACGGCCACGGCCCCGGCGTGCTCAGGGCACTGGCAGCTCTGCGGGCAGGACGCGCCCAAGCGCAGGCAGAAAAAGAGGATGAGGCAGGAGCCTCCCGCGGGGACCGGCAGAGATGAGGGGCTCTGCCTGCCCACGGGGCCCATGCTGACTACGCTGGGACAGAGGGCAGTCTCCTCCCTCTGGGGGCTGCAGACCTGCGGTCTTCCTCACTCCCGCAGCTGCCGCTGTGCAGGTGACCGTCGGGCGGGCATCAGCACTCCCTCCGTCCGCAGGAGGGAAAGCCGTGTTCTCCGGCTCTAAAAGAGAGCGGCGATCAGCATCGCCGGCTGCGGTCCTGCAGGGAGCCCCAGGGCACACTCTGACTTTGGGGGAGATGTCATGGGCACCCTGAGGCGTCTGACCAGCGGGTTGGGGGGGTCTCTAACTTATTTCCAGAGATTCCCAAGGCCACCCAGAAGAGCAAGGGCCCGTCGCGCTGACCGCTGGCTGGGTCCAGGAACGCTGGACACACCCAGGGCACACCTAGGGGAGCAGGGGCCGGCTGGGCCGGGCCAGGGGCCTCCGCTCGAGCCCCCGCGTCTGGAAACGGGAGGAGAGGCCGCAGGGTTGTCCCGGGCGCGGGCAGCCGGACCCGCAAACCAGCGGGGCGCGCTCGGGGCCGGGGCGGCTGTCGGGGACCAGCGCTTGCCCCCCCGACACCCCGCGCGGGGCCGCCGGCACCCAGAGCCCTTCTTTGTCACCCGCGGGGGCGAGCACGCGGCCGGGGGCGGCGCCCAGCCTCCCAGTTGTGCCGGAGCAGGAAGGGAAAGGAGAAAAGCCAAGCCGTGGGCGCGCGGCCGCGCTGGGGCGTGGAGTGGCGGGGCCGCGCGCGGAGCCTGCAGGGCGGGGCCGAGACCCCAGACCCCGCGACCCTGCGACCCCGCGACCCCGCGGCCCCGCGACCCCGGGCGGCGGGAGGGCACGGCGGGAGCTTTACCTGCGCGGTCGCGTCTGGAGGCCGCTGTGCGCTGGGCTCCCGGCACTCGGAGCCCGACCCGGAGCTACACCCCAGCGCGGAGGCGACCCCGGGCCTGAGCCCACCGCGGCGGCCGCTCGGGACTCACGCGGCTCCGCCCGCGGCTCCGCGGGGCGGGGCTGGGGGCGGGGCTGGGGGGCGGGGTGGGGCTTGAGGCGGAGCTGTGAGGTGGGACTGGACGGGGTCTGGAGGCGGGGCCTGAGGCAGCGGAGGGGCGGGGCGGGGCTTGAGGCAGAATCTGGGACGGGGCGGGGCTTGAGGCGGAGCTGAGAGGCAAGATGGGGCGGGGCCTGAGGCGGTGGAGCGGTGGGGGATTAGGCGGGGTCTGGGATGGGCGTGGCCAGGACGGCGCGGGTCCTGAGGACCAGGGGCCGGGCCTGGGGCGGGGCCGGGATGAAGTGTGGGGTCTGGGGGACAGCAGCGGGGTGGGGCGGGGGTGGAGATCCCAGGGGCTGGGGGCGGGGCTGGGGGCGGGCCGTGCGGCCGCAGACCCCGCCCCTGCCCGTGCGCCTCCGGCGGGGGCTGGGGGCGGAGTCTCCCCGCGGTCCTCTGCCCCCGGCCCAGCCCGGGCTGGTGGGTGCGGTTGGGGCTCCGCGGGGCTGTGTCTGGCCGCCGACCCGGGCCGCGGGGGGGGAGTGAGGGGGCGTCTCGCGTTTAAGCGGGGCCGGAGCCGTCTTCGGGGTTTCAGGGAGCCGCGTGGCGTGGTGACCCCAAAGCCCCGCCGACGTTGGCCGCGTCCGACATCCGTGCGCCCGAAGGCCGGCACCGTGGTCAGCCGCCGGCCGGGGCCCCCTCCCCGCAGCCCCGCACCAGGCGAGCGCGGCCTGCGGGTCACTGCGGGTCACTGCGCCCCGGCTCGCACGTCCCCGCTTCGCGCTCCTTCCGCCCGCCCGGCTGTCGGCGCTGTGCGAGGGTCCGTCTCGGCTGATCACGCATTTGGGGGCGGTTCGGGACCCGACGTGAGGTCCAGCTCGCGGCGGCTCGTTTCTGCCTGCGGTTACCCTGTTTCCGGCTGTTTGTTCCAGCACTGACCCCTCCCTGCTGGGCGGCCTTTGTGCCTCTGTCAAATCCCCGGTCCTGTGTGTGCGCGCGTCTCTCTGCGCTCTGCTCTGTTTCACTGGTCCGTTTGCCTGCCGTTTAAGGGATTTTATTCATTTACTTAGGGAGTGGGGGGAGGGAGAGAGAGAATCCCAAGCAGACCCCCACTGAGCGCGGAGCTGGACCAGGGCCTCCGTCTCCCCAGCCTGAGACCAGGACCAGAGCAGAAATCAAGAGTCAGGCGCTCAGTCGACTGAGCCACCCGGGCGCCCCCATCTGCCCCTTTTTATGCCAATTTTCCAAGCTTGGTCTTCCTTGCTGTAACTTTGTGGTTCTCGAGTCAGGTAGTGTGATCCCCCACTTTTGTTCCTTCATAAAGTTCTTTTTCCTTATCCTAGATGCTGTGTACTTCCTCATGAGTGTTAGAACAACTTGCCAGCTCCCAGCAAAAGAGCCTGGTGCGTTTTGTTCCGGATCCCACTGAATCCGAACGTCAGTTTGAAAGAGTTGGTACCTTGACGATCCCGAGTCCTTCAGTCCATGAACATGGTATACCTTCCCATTCATTTAGAACTGCTTTTGTTTTTTTCAGCCGACTTCTGTGGTTTTTGCATATCTCCTGTCAGACTTATTTCTCATAATTTCATGTTATGTTAATGGTATCTTTATTTCAGTTTCCACTTGATAAATGCTAATATATAGAAAATAAAACTGATTTTTGTATACTGATCTTAACTTTGCTAAAATCGCTTATCTGTTCTAATAACTTTTTTATAGATACCTGAGGATTTTCTGCATATACAATCATGCTATCTGTAAATAAAAAGTGTATTCTTTTTTCCCCAGACTGGATGACTTTTACTTCAATCTCTAATTTCTTTGGCTAGGCCTCTAGTTCAATACTGAATAGGAAGACTGAGAGCATATCTCCTTGTTCATTCCCAATCTTGGAGAGTGTCCAGTCTTTTAAAAATAATGTTAGTGGTAGTTGGTTTTTTTTTTTTTTTTTTTTTTTTTTTTTTTTTTTTTTTTTAATATTTTTTTTTTTTTTTTTTTTTTTTTTTTTTTTTTTTTTTTTTGGTAGCTGTTCTTATCAGTAAGAGGACATTTCCTTGTGAAAATAGAGGAAACCTCTTGAAAATGGAGTCAGGAAACCCCAAATAAGCACTCTCACACACGCCCCACTCCTTGCAGCCTGCATCATCACCAGGGAGGAGAAGATAAGAGTTATCTTGAAGAAGGAGGACATTTTTCCCATAGGAATTTAATCTCCTGCTCTTAAAAAAAGGAAGGAAGATTCCTCCCTGCCCTAGCAATGACACACTAACTAACCACCACTTATCACCAATGAGGAAATGCCACAAACGTGAACACTTGTTTTCTGCAATAAACTCTTCAAAACAGCCCTTCTCAACTTTCTCCTGAAACCAAGTAAGAACTGACCTTCCCTTTGTCTCTTTGGAGCTGCCTGTGGCTCACCTTAATTTGCCTCGCTCCAGATTGCAATTCCTCTGCTATTCCTGAATAAACTCATTTTGCTAGTAAAATAGCTGGTCGTTTTATTTTTAAGGTTGATATCTTCTATTTCTAGTTTGCTGAGAGTTTTTTAATCAGGAAGTGTTTTGGATTTTGTCAAATGTCTTTTCACCCATTGAGAACTTTTTAAAAATTAATATGTCCCTATGGAAGATTATATTAACTTATTGGCAAATTTTGAATTAACCTTGTATCCTTGGAATAAATCCCACCTGGTTATGATGTATCATCATTTTTATATGTTGTTACATTACTTAAAGAGATAGAGCTACTGATAGAGCTACTGAATGTTGATAGTTCATCTCTCTCAAGGAATTGTCTGTTTCCCCATAGATCAATGGAACAGAATAGAGAACCCAGAAATGGACCCTAAACTTTATGATCAATTAATCTTAGACAAAATAGGAAAGAATTTTACCAATGGGTAAAAGACAATCTCTCAACAAATGATGTTGGGAAAATTGGACAGCCACATACAGAAGAATGAAATACCATTTTCTTACACCACACACAAAAATAAGCTCAAAATGGATGAAAGACCTAAATGTGAGACAGAAATCCATCAAAATCTTAGAGGAGAACACAAGCAGCAACCTCTGTGACCTCAGCCATAGCAATTTCTTGCTGGACATGCCTTCAAAGGCAAGGGAAGCAAAGCCAAAAATGAACTATTGGGGCTTCATCAAGATGAAAAGCTTCTGCACAGCAATGGAAACAGTTGACAAAGCCAAAGACAACTGACAGAATGGGAGAAGATATTTGCAAATGACATATCAGATAAAGGGCTGGTATCCAAGATCTATAGAGAAGTTATCAAACTCAAGACCCAAAAAACAAATAATCCAGTGAAGAAATCAGCAGAATACATGAATAGAATTTTCTCCAAAGAAGACATACAAATGGCCAACAGACACATGAAAAAGTGCTCCACATCACTCGGCATCAGGGAAATACAAATCAGAACCACACTGAGATCCTACTTCACACCAGTCAGAATGGCTGAAAGTAACCAGTCAGGAAACAACAGGTGCTGGCGAGGATGTGGAGAAAGGGGACCCTCCTGCACTGTTGTGGGAATGCAAGCTGGTGCAGCCGCTCTGGAGAACAGTGTGGAGGTTCCTCAGAAAGTTACAGATAGAGCTGTGCTGCGACCCAGCAATTGCACTACTGAGTTTTTACCCTAAAGATACAAATGTAGTGATCTGAAGGGGCACCTGCACCCAAATGTTTATAGCAGTAATGTCCACAATATCCAGACTGTGTATGTATACACACACACACACACACACACACACACACACAATGGACTATGACTCGGCCATCAGAAAGGATGAAATCTTGCCATTTGCAACAATGCAGATGGAACTGGAGGGTATTATGCCGAGTGAAATAAGTCAGTCAGAGAAAGACAATTATCATGTTATCACTTGTATGTGGCATGAAGATAAAGCAGAGGAGCATAGGGGAAGGGAGGGAAACATAAAACAGGATGAAATCAGAGAGTGAGACAAACCATAAGAGACTCTTAATCATAGGAAATGAACTGAGGGTTGCTGGAGGGAAGGGGGTCGGGGGATGGAACTGGGGGACGGGCATTCAGGAGGGCACGTGATGGGACGAACACTGAGTGTCTCATGCGGCTGGTAAATCCCTGACCTCTACCTCTGAGACTAACAATACACTGTGTGTTAGTTAATTGAATTTAAATAAATAAAAAAAGAAATTGTCTGTCATTTAAATTGTTGAATTTATCAGTATAAAGTTATCCATAATGTCTGCCAGTTATCTTTTCAATATGGAATGGGGAGCGATGTCAATTCATTCCCGATGTGGGTAATCTCCATGTTCTTTCTTCTGCTCCTGATGAGTCAGGATAGAAGTCTACCAATTTTACTCACATTTTCAAAGAGCCAGTTTTTAGTTCCGTTGATTTCTTTATTGCCTTTCTTTTTTTATGTCCCAACTGATCTTTTGGTTACGTTGGGTTTAATTTTTTTCCTCATTGTTTTGGTTTCTTAAGGTGAAAGCTGAGCTCACTGGTTTGACACGTTCCTTCTTCCCTCGTGCAGGCATTTTTGTGCTATAAATTTCCCTCCAAGTCCTGCTTTAACTGCATCCCAGACATGCTTGATGAAATTCATCAAGTTTGCAATGCTTTCTAATTTACCTTTTGATTTCTTTTTTGAGTCATGGGTTTAGAAGTGTTTTGCATTGTTTCCAGATATTTGGGGATTTTCCAGAGCTCTTCCTGGTTTTGATGATTAATTTAAATTCCTTGTCAGAGAGCATACTCTGTGCGCTTTGGGTCCTTTTAAACTTACAAACTCATTTCATGGCCCACAAAGTGACCTGTGTGAATCATTGCTATATGTGTGCTTAAGTGTGTTGCACGGTTGCTCCGTGGACTGTTCTAGAAGCGTTGATGAGATCAACACTGCTGGTACTGTGAGTTTAGAATTTTACATTATTGCTGATCTTCCTGTTGCTCTATTAATTACTGAAAGAGGGTGTCGATGTCTCTGACTCTGATTGTGGACTTGTCTGCTGCTCCTGGCAATTCTATCCGCTTTTGCTTCCTGTATTTTGAAGTCCTTCATTCAGATTAATATGTCTTCTATATAAATTGGCCCTTTATCATTACAAGATAACCCTCTTTACCCCCAGACAGTTTGGCTTGATCTCAGTTTTGTCTGATGCTAGCTTGGCCTCCTTGCGATTACGTCAGCGTGGATGTGCAATCCCTTCCTCACACTTGTGTCTTTATCAGGTGTCCATAGCACCAGCGTATCTTCCTCCATATATTTATTAGCTACAAAGGGAAAAATCATAATTTTACAGTGGAGGGATGCCTGGGGGATTCAGTCAGTGAAGCCTCTGCCTTCAGCTCAGGTCATGATCTCAGGGTCCTGGGATCGAGCCCCGCATCGGGCTCCCTGCTCCGTGGGGAGTCTGCCTCTCCCTCTGCCTGCTGCTCCCCCTGCTTGTGCCCTCTCTCTGTCTCTCTGACAAATAAATAAATAAAATATATAAGAAAAATAATAATTTTACAGTGGAAAAGCAAGCAGAAACCACCCTCCCTATGGGACGAAGGCAAATATCATCCATAATAAACAATGAGTGTCCTTAGCCCTGGATGCCACGGGCCGAGACACACCCAGCAGCATTTCTGTGCTGTTCTTGCCAAAAATGCATCATCTCACTCCAGTGGCGAGAGCTCTTCAGACACACCCAAGCTGAGAGACATGTTACAAAGGACTGATGGGGACAGTTCAGAGAAGGCTGGGTCGGTGCTGCAGACCGGAGCAGACCCAGGAGAGAGCAGAGCTCAGGGCGGGTGGGTCCCAGACAGACAAAGCCCGGGCACGGAGGCGGGCGGGGCTGGTTGCCGGATGAGACCCAGGCCATAGCGTTTGCTGGTGCTGCGGTCCTGGCTGTGAGAGCCCCACTCCGGTCTTGGGCTCCAGTCGGCCTTCCTCTGCTCCGCCCCCCTCCCCCTCTCCCTGCCTTCTTTCAACAGCCAGCTCTCTTTTTAGAGATTAAAATAATGCGCGCCTTGAAGCTGCGGCGCGTCAGGATGCGACAAACCAAAGAGAGGCCCAGAGGGAGCCCCCGGACTGAGGAATAGTTCAATGTTCCAAGTGACCAGGCTCCGTGGGGTTGCTACCCCGAACCACAGCGCGGGTGCAGGGCAACCCCGGACAGCGGAGCGGGAGGAGCGGGCGCGCCAAGCTCCCGCTGAGCGGGGCTGCGCATGGACAGCTCCGCAGGGCAGTGATGGGATGGGGCGGGGGGCGCTGCGGGCTGCGGGCTGCGGAGCTGGGTCTGAGCGCTGGCTGCTGGCGGATCGCATTTGCCCGGATGACCAAGTGTGCTCTGCCTCGACAACAGGAAATTGCCACGTGCCGCAAGGTTTGCCGTTCTCGGGCGATTCCTTATCGATAGATGGACAGACAGATGGATTCCCAGCGCTCTCGGAAAGCTGTGTGGTGAGCCATCTCCCCGGTCACATGACCGGTCTCACGGGCCGCTGGCCGCCGGCCAGGCCCAGGCCACAGAGCCCTGCAAGAGTCTGGCTCTCCGTCCACTCCAGACCAGGAGACCTGTGTGCGCAGAAACACCAGAAACCTTCTACGGCCCTTCTGGCCACGTGGTCTGCCTGCTGTAGCTGCCCTTCCTACTGTAACTGGGCTCTGGGCTGATGACCTCACCCTTTATCTGCCCGGAACCCAGGCTCAGAGGCCCCAGGGGTGCAAGACAGCTGTTTGGGCAGGCTAATTGCTTCCCCCACCAGGAAGGTGGTTTTGAGAGGCGAGGTCCGAGCGCATCTCTCTGGGGACCAGCACAGAGGAGCTGAGCCTGTGGCATCCACAGGGGCCAGGATGAAACCAGGCCTGTGAATAAAACATCTCGGTGAGGCCAGCGTGCTGCCCTCCCCCAGGGAGACCGCCCCTCCTCAGGGTGCTGGGCGGCTCGTGACGCTCTGCCATCCTGCCCCGCCTTCCTGGTGCATGGTCCGCCCTCTCTGCCCTGGCCTCCACACCAGCCCCGGGGGCCCCCAGCTCCTGCCAACCATGGGGACCCCCAGACGGAGCCCCATGCCCACCCAGGAGGGGCTGGAGCAGCACGGAGGCCGCTAATGGGAGCCGGAGGGCAGGGCCGGGGACCGCACGGAACAGGAGCCATGGCAGAGGACGGGTTGGCGTGTGCCGACTGCTTTGTAGTCTTTTCCAAGAGCCGACTGTTTAATATGATCATCGTGGTGACTCTATTCTCCCTCCTCCTCCGTACATCCTGACTTCCCTGCTCTGCATTTATGTCGTAGCTGCTCTCCAGCTTCTTCAGTTAGAGGCTCGGATAATTCACTTTCAGTCTTTGATCTCCAAATAAGGGCATCTGAGGTCAGAAAGGCTTCTCTCGAGACGCTCCCCACAGGCCGTGACATCACCCCCCCCGCCCTCTGTCTTGTGTTGGTTCGCTCCCCACTTAAGGGGCAGATTGCAGGCAGGGAGGTGGATGGTACGGTGGCCCCCCTGGGCTTTCCCTGGACAACACCCAGCTCACGGTCCTTGCTTGTCCTTCCCCGAGCAGCTGGGGTGACCCTGGGACCGAGCGCTGACCAGAGCCTGAAGGACAGCGTCTCCTCTCCCGACAGAGGCACCGCCTTCCTCACTGTGCTCTTGCCGGGGACACGGGACAGAAGCCCTTCCAGGGAGGATGGAGGGCAGAGGGCAGCGTCACCCAGCAGTGCCCTGCCCTGGATGCCACCTCCTGTCCCTCCGAGCTGGTCAGCGGACCGGTCACTCACCGTCCCAAGCGCAGGCCCCGGGAACCACTGAATATAGTTTCTGTCCCTTCTGGCGTATGTTCTCATTCTAACGTTACTGTTGTTTTGTTTTGTTTTTAAGATTGTATTTATTTATTAGAGAGAGATCATGAATGGGAGGAGGGGGCAGAGGCAGAGGGAGAAGCAGGCTTCCGGCTGAGCAGGGAGCCCGATGTGGGACTCGATCCCAGGACCCGGAGATCACGGCCTGAGCCGAAGGCAGACGTTTCACCAACTGAGCCCTCCTGGCGCCCCCTCACGTTACCGTCCCCATGCTATGGCCGGGGAGTGTGGCTCTGTCCTGGGGTGGCCTTCGCAGAGCTGCTGAGATGTCCTCGATGCGGTGACACATGCTTGGTTTTTATGCCTGTCCCATGTGTCTCCTCAGGGCCTCTGGTTCCCTGGGGCGGGTGCAGAATCATGCACACACATCCATGAACAGTGCGTGTTTATGCGTGTGCTGTGTCTGTATGCATATGTCACACAGAATTAATACACAGCTATAAATAGGTATTTCATTTTATGTACGTAGGTACATGGCACCTCACTTCTGTAATTTACATGTAATGTCTGCGTATGTCATGTGGTGTGTGTTTGTGTACATCATGTGATGTGTACACGTGCATTTCCATATAAACACACGCGTGTGTGAAGGTGTGCACCCAGGACCTCCGTCTTACCGATTGTGTTATTCAGATTCTGCCCTGTTTTCCTTTTGTTCTTGATTCCCTGATTTCTGAGAAAATATCTCAAATATTACCGTGAATTTGCCAATTTCTCCTTGAATTTCTATCAGGCTTGCTTTATATATTTAAAAAGCTGCGGTGTTGGGTGGGTGACAGTTCCTGAGCGGGAGGCCTTCTGCATGCATGAAGCCCTTTGCTGCTCGAACGGCGCGCCTGGCTCCTCACGGGAGGCCCCGAAGGGAGCGGGCGTCCGTGCGTCCCGCAGGACTCTCCCCACGCCTTTCCGTGGGAGAGCCTTTGCCCAGCACGACCTGTCCGAGTATTAGCTCTCAGACGTCTGTCTTAGGTGATACGGAAAAACACACAGAAAACAAGACAAAGGAGTTGCATTTTTTAATCTGATATGAAAATCACGATTTAAATGTGTCGTAATTGCTGCTCTTCCGAGTGTCTCCTACCCTGTTTCACAGTAACCATCCTCTGCGGGTTATGGTGCTTCTCCGGACCTCGTTGCTCCCATCACTTCCTCCGGGGGTGCACGGTTCTTCCCATCTCTGCCCCCACCGCGGCCACGAGCCCCACAGCCGTCCTGTGGCCCCACGTCTGTGAGCCCCGCGGGCCGCGTGGCAGGACCGTGGGCGGCATCTCCTTCCTCCTCCCGCGTGAGAGGAGAGCTGGGCACTGGAACCGCCCTCTGTCTCCTCCGCCAGCTCCGGGGAGACCAGCTAAGCCACACGATTTAACCGTGTCTTTTCTCAGCACAGACCTTGGTGTGTGCGCCCGCGTCGGTGTGCGTGCGTGCCTGTGTGTTAAGGACCGAACGTTTGCCCCCCCACCAAGTCCCCGTGTCGGAGCCCTAACTCCCGGTGTGGCTGTACCTGGAGGCCTCTAAGGGAGTAAGGAAGTTAGATGGGGCGAAGGCGAGCAGCCCTGAGGTGACAGGGAGAGGGTCCTCGTAAAGAGACGCGGGAGCCCTCACGCCCTCTCTGTGCAAACATGGAGCACGGGCAGGGGAGCCGGGCGTGCAAGCCAGGAGGAGAGCCCGCGCCGGCAGCCAGCCCCATCTGCCCCTCGGTGTCGGTCCTCCAGCCTCCGGGACCGACTGGACACCAACGCCCGTGGCTCAGCCAGGCTAAGTCAGGGCTTGCTTTCCTGAAACGCATCTTAGAGAGTCTTTCGGAAAGGGCGCGTGGGTAACGCGTTTTTTGAGCCTTTACAATTCTGAAGTGTCTTTATTTGGTGCCGCCAAGGTCCCCACCCCTGAGCACCTGCGTGGGGGGAGCCACGGAAAGGGCGGTGGGTCTGAGAGGGAATGGCCAGTTTGGGCCTCAGGGGCTTGCAGGATGTCCCCGGGGAGGAGCCCGAAGGAGACACTGCCGGAGACGCCCTCGGGCCCCGGGGGGCTTGGCTGTGGGTTGGAAGAGGTGTCAGTGGCCCAGACTCAGCCCCTCGACCGCTGTCCGAACCTGGTGTGTAGGAAGCACAGGAGACGCCGGCCCGGCTGGTTTGGGCAGCACGTTTAATGTTGGTTTTATAATATTCCAGCCCTGGTGACTCCGGGTGGTTTACGCGCATCACTGACACGGAGAAGGGGGATCCCCGCCATCGAGGCCCACCGCCTGCCCCTCCCTGGGCTCACGGGATGGGGGTGCTGTGCCTGGAGAGCCCCCACCTGAGTCCCTGGCCCTGGATCTCCAGAGAAGCGTGTGCTCGTGTGGGCCCCGCCCCTCGCGCACGGGCTCCGCCCTCACTGCTCAGGGCAGCGAACTGCGGCTGCAGGTGCCCCGGACCCCAGAGGGGGCGAGGGTCCACGTAAGGTCATGGTGGACACCACCTTCGGGGTGTGGGCCCAAGGAGAAGGCCATGGGGGAGCCCCGGCTGTCCAGGAAACGCAGGCCTTGGGCCCACGCACGTCGGTCGTGGACGAGATGCTCACGACGTGGACGGGAGGGATCTCGCTGGCTGAGGGCCGAGGCCGCAGGGGCAGGGATGGCTGCGGGGTCCCAGGGGCCACGTCAACCCTGAGGAATGGCCCTGTGACCCGAGCCAGCTGTCCCCTGCCTGGGCTCTCCTCTGGGGCGCCCTGACACCCTCCACTCCACAGGCTCATCCGCTCGGCAGCTCAAGGTGGCCGTGAGAGGCGGCGGAGCCCACACCACACCACGCGGTGCGCGGAAGCAGCCCCCCGCCCGCCTGCCGTCCAGGGACGACTGTGGCTCTGACAGCTGGTAGTAGCCTGTGTCCGGGGCAGCCCACGTCTCCACGGGGACACGCTCCCCTGGCGGCGGGGCCCGGCCGGACTGCACGGGTCAGTAGAAAGCCCCAAACAGAGCGGCCACCTTCTGGAGGATGGTCTTGTGGTTGGCGTACAGCGGGATGCGCTTGTCCACAACCTGCCACTGGACGGACATCCCGGGGTCGCAGGTGTGCAGGTGCTGCAAGGGCGAACAGAGATCCTGACCCCCTGCTGAGCCGCCCCAGATGCCCCAAACTTTAGCTGCAGGAGGACTGAGGGGATGCCGCGGCCCTGGGCCCGGCCCTGCTCTGCCCGGCCATTGGCTGGCTCACTGTGCTCGCGCAGCAAAGCGGAGTGACAACAGAGCATGTGGCCTTGTTCCTGGGTGTTCCATCCTGCAAAAGCAGCCCGGGGTCTGCTCCCTGGGCCTCCACAGTCCCAGCTCGGACTGATCTACCTACGCGGACCCTATCCCCATGAAGGCACGAGAATCCCGCCCCCTCCCAGGGGGTCTGGCTCTGACTCTGTCCTGGCCTCTCCTCTTGGAGCCCCTGCTCTCTGCAGCTCCCACTCTCTGGTCTTAGCCAGCTCTAGGCGCCTGGGAACCGGCGGTCCCCCCAGAGCACGCTCACACCCCCCCTTCTTGGGAGCCCGTGCCCAAGCCTCCTACAGAGTTGAGCCTCTTCAGATTCATGTCGCTCTGGTCTGGGAAGTGGATGCTGACGGCCACTGTCTCTATCCAGGCGTTGTCTGTGTTCCTTGGGTCGTCCACGTACCCCTTGTACACCTGGGGGAGGCAGCACGGGGCTGAGCCGGTCCACCCAGTGGAGCCCTGAGCCCCACCCCAGCTTTTCTCCAGAGGGACCCGCACGGGCCCTGTGCTCCATCCAGGCCCCAGGACACTCTGGGCACTGCTCTCCGCTGTCCCAGATACTCCCCTCCCCTGCCGGCTCTCTCCCTGCCCGGTGCAGCCTGCTCCCCAGCATGGCCCTAGCATGCCTGGCCCACGGTGGGGCCCACGCCTCACTCTTCTCCCTCCCGGGTCTGGCCTGACATCCGGACCCTCCTCTACTGTCCTTGGAGGGACTGAAACAGGACGGCCGACCTCAAAATCATGACGCTAAGTGAGAGAAGCCAGACGCGGAAGGCCGAAGGCCACACACTGTGTGATTCCACTAACAACCAGGGCCCTGCGCAGGCAGACTGGCGCCGGGAGTGGGGGAGGGGTAGGCGGTGAGCGCGGAGGGGGGGCGAGCCCTTGGGCTGATGGGAATGTTCTGGAACAGGCGGAGGTGGTGGTCACACACACACAGGGCACTCAAGGCCACTGACCTGCTCCCTTTGAAACGGTCCATTTTATGTTACGTGGATTTCAGCTCAATCAGTAAGCTAGTTAATCCTTCTTACAAAGTACAGAAAAGAGGTGGCGGGTGGCCCCGGGACGGCCCTCGTGACAGGACTGGCTCGAGTCAAAGCTCTAAACCTCAGCTCTTGCCTGTTTCGCCCTGAATGGGCCAGAAACAGGGCCGGGGACAGCTCGGAAGTCCACTGAGGACGCTCGAGGAATCCCGGCGCAAGGCCTCCCAGGGCCATGGAAAAGGGTGGGTACATTTTAAATCCGGGCCTAAAAATAGGACCATCGTGCATTAAGCAAAAATGTTACTGGGAAATGTGTGCAGTGTGGCCACATTTCTGTCAAGCACGTGTGGGGTTCATGGAGAGACCGCGGGCCCGGAGCACCACGCGGGCGGCCACAGAGAGCCTGGCGCAGGGCTCTCCGGCCCCATGGCCGAGTGAATGTGGGAGTGTGACAGCACGCGTGGACTGCTTTCGGAATGACGAAAAGATTCAATGAGGAATGCAGGCCTGAGCAAGGTGTCTCCCCGGCCACGGTCTGGGGAGCCTGTGGGGGTGTCCCAGCACCCCCCTGCCCAGGGAGACAGACCCTGTGGTGTCTCAGGGCAACAGTGAGTGTGGGAGGGAGGGGCCGCTCCCTTGATTCAGAGAGAACAGGGACAGAGGAAAGCAGGTGCCCAAGGCCCAGAGCCACGGCCAGCCACGCCTCCTGCTCCTGGCCTTTCCTCCAGGAGCTGCGGGGAGTGGGTCGGGAGCAGGGTCCCCAGTGGGTCCTGCTCTCCCTGCTGGTCTCACCACCAGCACACCGTGGGAGGCCAGGACACACGGATGGGGTCAAAGCAGAAAGGCCGCCTTACCTCAGTGCCCTGAATCAGCAAGTTCTGGAAGGAAGACCAGAACTCCCTGCGGAGGACCTGCTTCAGCTTCCGGGGCAGTATCTCTCCTGGTTCCTGGGAGCCCTGCGCAGAGAGGAGGCACAGGCAGGTCTGCAAGGCTGTCCAAAGACCCACATCCACTGGCCACCTGCCCGGCATGGGCCGCCGGCCAGCCCCCCAGAGCCACCAGCAGGGGAGCGCCTGTCAGCTCAGCTGTCTCGGGGATGATGTGACATTGCTCAGACCCCACCGCCTGCGTCAGCCTGTGACGGAGCAGGGGTGGGTCAGGCCAAAGCCACAGCCTCTGAGGGGTACCCGCAGGCACCGGGGCATCTCTCCAGCCCCCATAAGGTAACCAGCGCCCTGCCCTCCACCACTGGGGGCTGCAGGCATATGGCCTTGGGGTGGGGGGGGGTGCTGCAGGCAGGGCGCTGGGGGCTGCAGGCAAGCTGCTCAGAAGATGCCAGTTGGTAGGAACCACATTGGGGCTGGGCCAGTGTCTTGCCCAGAGAGACCAAAGTGCCCAGGAGGGAGGCTGAATCATGCTAGAGAAGCCCCAGGGGGAGAGGGCCGGCCGTAAGCCACCCCAGATTCAGCATGTTGCTCCCTTTTGTCGGGGACACAGGGCTCCTTGCTGCAGGGGCCAGAGCTGCCCAGCACCCCAGACTCCTCGTCGCAGCCTGAGGACCCAGCCATCCCCACCAGAGGAGCAACAGCCACGGGCAGGTAGATCATGGATGCCCCGGGAACAGGCTCAGAGGAGAGGCCCCTGAACGGGGCCGCACCCCAGACGCTGTGCACCAGCTCAGAGCCTGGCGGCTGGCCTGGTCCTCCTGCTAGGACCCCAGAACAGGGCCGTGGGCCGGGAGGGCAGCCTGATCTGGGAGTAAAACCCAAGCGGTTCAGCCCACAGTCTTCTGCACCCCAATTAGTTTTGTCCCCACAAGGTCTTGGGGTGCACTGCAGCCTTCACCCCTACGACCTGCCACTCCCCGCCACTCCCCGCCCCCCCACAGCCCTGCAACTGTCCTGCCCTTAGGGCTCAGCTCAGCACTGCACAGGATGCAGGGGCCCGCGGAGAGGAGGAGCCGTGTCTGCCCCCGCGGCCGTGAGCCCACGAGGATGCCTGGCCCCGGCACGGACGCAGCCCCAGCCCTGAGCCTGCTGCTCAGGCACAACGGGTATTGGTTAGGCTCGCGCACACCAGAGTCTCTGAACCCGTTTTCACAACTACAAAATGAGCCGACGAGAAGGGGACCTCCTCACAGTGCCCAGTCCCAGCCTGTCCTTCAGGACCAGGGACAGAGTCTAGAACGGTGGGGCAGTGACCACGGGGGAGGGGGCGGGTCTGCGGGCGGAATGGACCAACGCTCAGATGCTGGCTCACCCCTGGCAGGGCCCAGGACTCCGAGAGCGGGGACCTCACGACCAGCACTTCCAGCATTTTCTTGATGCTCTTCCTGCAGATGGCTCCATCCTGGTTCCGTCTCCACCTGCAGACGGGCTGCTCGTGGGGATCCTCTGACGTCAGCACACCCCCCGCACCCGGGAGGGAGGCCATGGGGTCCCGGCCCTGTCCCCTGCCCTTCCGGGGGCCGACCCTATCTCCTTCCCTGGCAGCTGCTCCAGGTGAAGAACCGGACTGGTGACCGCTGGGGAGTGTCTCCCGCTTCACCCACATCCCGGGAGGACTAAAATGGCCCCGGCTTTCAGGAAAGTAGTTTTTTATCAAAAGCCTCCAAGAAACACGAGCCCTGGGCTCTGCTGTTCCACCGCTCGCTCTTTGGAAGTGCTAGGTGGGGTCATACGTGTTTCCAGTCTGTCTGTGGGCCTGGGCCTGGGCCTTGGCTTTGCCCCTCCTCCCAGAGGCACACCAAGGGACAGGGACCTGAGGGGAGATAGCCTCCAGGAGTGGGGACGGGCCTGGGTTTTTCCCAGGGGCATGGACACTCCCGCCCTGTGTCTCAGGTGTGCATGAGGGTCAGTGTCTGGAACGGACATGATAGGGGCCCGTGGGGACTGGGTGGCCTCGTCGGTGGCACTCACCGCGTGATCACGGGCTGCAGCGTGTGGTTGGGTCCGAAGCGACCAAGGCTTCCTCGCCCACGCAGTCCTGTGCGGCCCATGGGGTTCCTGGGGTGGACAGGGGTCGGTTAGACTGCCGCTTGCCTCCGGGAGGACCAGGATGGGGCAGTGAGCAGAGGCCACTCGGGGGGGCACGCCGGCTCCTCCTGGACCCTCCCCAGTCCAGGATTTTCAGAGCCCAGGCAGCTCACCTCAGCGGGAGGCAGGGAAGGAGCCCGTGTGTGGAGGCGTTGATGGGACCCCAGATCTGCCAGCCCCTCCCTCAGCCTCCCCACCTAGGGCTGTCCACCTGGGGACAGATGTCCCTGAAGGACCCCGAGGGATGAGGCAGGAGCTTCAGGTCACCTTGGAGTTGCCTGGAAGAGTGACATCCAGCCTGGCTGCAGACAGTGGTGCCCGAGCAGCCGTCCCGCCCCCCGGAGAGCGCGTGCCCGGCCCACCACGCCACGCCACACGCGCCTGCACCCGGAGGCCTCACATACGTGGGTCCTGCTGTGACACACCAGCCTGCTCTCTTCCCACACCACAGCCCCGCGTGGCCTCCCGTCGCCGCAGTGGGGGCCCGTCTCCCACCACCTCCTGACACGTGGCCCACTCCTGTTCCAGGACATTCCTGAAAGCCCCGCCCCCTGCCACCTCTCTCCAGCCACCCAGGCCCCGTCCGCTCCACGGGACCTGCGTATCCCAGCCACTGCTGTCCCTCCACTAATTCTGACGGCTCCTTCCTCATCCCCGGGCCCTGGAGCCGTCTCCTCCCCAGACACCCTGCCCACAGGAGGCTCCTTCATCTCCAGGAGCCCAGGCTGACACAGGAGGCGACCCCCAAGGACTGCCAGGCAGGAAGTCGCTGGTCACTCGACAGCTGGACGTGGGGCGTGCTCTGTACAGTGGGGCACCGTGCCTGTCCCCACAGAGAACAGACACTGACAAACACGGCCGCCCCCGGACGCAGACCCATTGGCCCTCAACAGCTCTCCTGTGACCAGAACCCTCTCAGGGAAGCGTGCTCTGCCCCAGAAATCCATGGAGATGGCGGGATGGTCACCCCGCTTTACGGGGAAGAACAGAAGCCCCCAAGGTTACTCAGGGATGAAGGCAAAGCACCCGAGGCCAGCGGGGTAAGTCCCACGAGGGGCAGAGGGGGCCTCATCGAGGTGCTGAGGAAACGTTTTAGGTCAATGTGTCTTTTCTTCTGCATTCTGTTCATTTTTATCAGAAAAATGGCTAGTTTGCCAAGACAGGGCAGCTGAGCCCAGAAGCAAGCCCCCAAAGGCGCCCACAGGGTCGGGGTGATGTGGGATGGTGGGCGGCTGAACTCACAGAGGGAGCCCGTCCTGCACCACGTAAAGCCCGTGGAAGCTCCGCCGGTCTGTGGGCCCGTCCACGGCATTGTAGCTGATGCCGGCCAAGGCTTCCGGGGCGCTGGGAGCAAGCGGAGAAGTCACAGCCCCAGTGAGACAGGGTGGCACCTGGATGGGGCCATCAGAGAGCCCGCGGCCCCAGGTGCCCCCAGCCATGCGCCTCCCTGCGTGTCCCAGCCCTTGGGGAGATCAGGGCACCCCATCCAGGCTGGAAGCAGACCCTGCCCTGAGCCAGCTCTGGCAGCCACCTGGGAACGCCAGGGGGTCCCTCACCCGCCCTCCTGCCCAGGGCCGAGGATTTGCACACTCACTTTCCCACGGGGTCCACCAAACCCTTGTCCTTCCTGTCGTCCGTGTAGAAGGGCGGGTCGTAGATGAGAAACTCTGTCTGCACAGACACGGTGGTGTCCCCCTCAGACTGTCACCCAGACCACGGCTAGGGCCCAGGCACCCCGATGACCAAGGGCCATCAGAGTGCTCGTAGCCAAGGCCGCCGAGACTGTCCCCGAGGTGCACATGGCAGCCCCGAGCTCGGGCAGGCGGGGGGAGGGGGCAGCACCCCCCAATGGGGACTACACCGAGGGGGCAGCAAAAGCACTGCTGGTCTAGGGGAGCCTCCAGGATGGGGCGGGGTTCCAGGATGGGCTCCAGGAATGAGGAGGACTCCAGCTGGCAGGGACTTGGGAGAAGGAATGGAAGCCACAGCCTGGGATGTTCTGGAAAGACCAGAGAGAAAGCCTGTAGGCCAGGGAGGGCACACA
Organism: Mellivora capensis; assembly: GCA_004024625.1. Taxonomy (NCBI): domain Eukaryota; kingdom Metazoa; phylum Chordata; class Mammalia; order Carnivora; family Mustelidae; genus Mellivora; species Mellivora capensis. The sequence goes on from PISX010009039.1 coordinate 29,604, forward strand.
GAAGCTGTCTCCCCTTCCTCTCCCTTCGATGCTTTCGCTCAGCTGTGGTACTCACAAAAGGGGCAGTGACCACTCCCCGGGGATGCTGGGGTCCAGGACGAGCAAGGTGGCTGGAGGCAGGGGGACAGTGTGCTCCCCGTGTGGGTCAGATCCCGGCTCCACCACCTCTAGCCACGTGCACCTACGGGACTCAGTCTCTTCCTCTGTCCAGCACGTCCCGGGGGCTGAACTGGGCAAGGGCACTCAGTGTCCGGCTGTGTTGGGGGGCTCGGAGCAGAACTGCTGCCTCCTCCCAGGGTTCACTTACCTCCCAGGGCACCTTCTCGTTGGGCACAGGGAAACGTGTGACGTGGGAGTGAGGGTAAAGGAGGTGCCGGGCGTTCACATGGTGGGTGTCGCCCACATCCTCTGCCTTCTGCCCACCGTCCAGCCCACGGTCCTGCCCCTCTGAGGCCTTCTGGGGTGCTGGGAACAGCCACAGGGAGCTGTGGGCAAAGCTGGACCCCGGCTCAGGCACCTGGCCCACAGGACAGGGGCGTCCTCTATGGCCTTTTCCCCAAAACTGGGCCTCCACCTCCCTGAGCCCAGAGTGACCACCAGCCCTGAAGGGGGCCCCAGCCCAGCGCCCCAGAACCTTGCCTCTGGGAGGACTGAGATCTGGAGTCAGGCATGTCCCCGCCCCTCCCCCCAACCAGCACCTGCCTCCTTGTGTGGCTGCCCCAGAGCCCGTCCAGGGAAGGAGGACCAGCAATGCCCCAGGAGAGCTAGTCATGCCCATTTCTAGAAACACAGACTTTGCTTTCTGTACCCCAGCACCTCCTGGAGCTGCCTCTGTGTCATGAGGCACACGGAGGAGGTCAGGGGCATGGGCCCAGCCTCCTCTCCGAGTCCCCCATCTGGTCATGTCGGAAGCTCATCTGTGCTGGTCCCCTGCTTCCCCGGGGCAGGTTATGCTCCTGCTGGGTCCTTAGGGCTCGGGGATGGCTCTGTCAGCTCACCCCCAGGGCCCATGAGAGCCCTGCCTGCTGCCTCTCGTCCCCACAGACCCCCAGACTCAAAAGAACATAGGCCAGTAGAGACCAGCTGCTGGCATGGCCCCTCACTCACCCAGGGTGGGGAGGCCCTCCTCTGAGCCAAAGCCACTGTCCCTCAGTGCCTTCATGACCCAGTGCAATGCTCTGGACGTCTGGGCCACCTGGAAGGCGTACCCCAAGTGAGATGCGGTCGGCGCCTGCCCCCGTACAGCACATCCACCCCCCACCCCTCCCCGGAAACCACGAGGGCACTTCTGGAAGTGCCCCTCCTGTTGCAGTGACCCCACCAGCATCCAAGCCTACCCTGCTTCCCTTGGTCCCCAGCAGTGCCCACCAGGGAGACACAGTGGCCACTGGATCTGGACACACCAGAGGCCACTGAACCACGCTGAAGCCCCAGAAAGAGCTCTGAGCTGTCTTCTCAGGGAGAAGGTGGGGCACGATGACCCATGGAAGCGTCCCAGGGCTCCTGTTCCTCCCAGAGAAAAGAAACTTCTGGAAGCCAAATATACTCGACTACAGGCAAAGTAGGAGCCACGTGATGAACAGAGGCCAGGAGAACAGCTCGGCAGCAGCCGCACTCCTGTTAGAGGGTGTCAGCAAGGCAAGGCCCCACAGGGGAGAAGGCAGTTCGGGCAGACCCGTCCAGGCAGTGGTCCCCGGGTGGGGGCTGGCTGCCGGCCGACACGCTGCCAGCACACGGGCCCAGGGGCTTGCCCGCCCCCGACACAGCAGAGCTGAGAAGGCATGAGACTCCGGTGACAGCATAGGGGCGCAGGTGCTGCCTGCTGGGGGGCTGTTGTGGGCCGCAGGGGCTCTCATAAGAAAGCACAGGTCCTCTGTGCCACCAGCAAGAGGTGCACAGAAGGGCAGGGACCCAACCTCCACCTGGCCCACCGCTCCTTATCCGGAGGCTGGAGGCCTCCCCAGCCACCAGCCCCTATACATCCCTTCATTGCTGTGCTTATGAAACTACACTGTGACAGCGGACATTATGTCTGTGGCCCCGAGACTGGAAACCTCTAAGCAGGAGACAATGCCTGTTCGCCTTGACATTCCTCGGGCCAGCCCTGGATGTGGCACAGAGGAGGAGCACAAGAAACGTGAAATGATGGATGGATGGACGAAAGGATGGATGATAGATGAATGGGGGATGGATGGAAGGAAGGACAGATGGATGGGTGGGTGGGTGGATAGGTGGAAGGCTAGATAGATGAACGAACAAATGAATGAAGAGATGGATGGATGGGTGAATGAATGTTCAGGGACCTGAGCCCCGCTTGCCTACAAGGCTGCTCAGGGCTTCCTGTCTCAGGCCCAGGGCTTGGAGCCCAGCTGGTGTGGCCTCTCTGGTGGGGGGACCAGCAGTGTTCGCTGATGGGGGATGAGTGGGGCTGCTCACCTAGTGCTAACTGCCTATTGACAATGTCCTTCAAGCTGCCTCTTACAAAGGAACAAGCTCCTGCGTGCGGAAGGGTCAAAACCTTGGCCCCACATTCCCACCATCTGGGCTGTCCTGAGACGTCCAGACGCTGCTTTCTGATGTCGTTCCTCAGCCAGGGGTCCGCACAGACATTCAAGCGCACCCTGCACCTCCCTCCCAGCATCCCCTGGTGGCCTGGGACGTCTGGACGTGGAGTCCTGTGCAGCGGTCATTTCAGAGGGCAGCTCTGGGGAGGCCAGAGAAGGGGACCAGAGCAGCCCCCCCAGACCAGCCTGCGGTGTGGACACCCCAGTGCAGTGGGGCCAAACTCAGCGGGGCAGTGTTTGACAGCATTTTCTGGAGGACAGAGAAGGTGCTGCTTCCAGCTGGGAACGGTTGCCCAAACATTCCCCAAGTCCTTCTCAGGGTCATTTCCCCAGAGCTCCTTTTCAGAGAGCGGGGCCCGGGCCTGTCGGGTGCCTGGCTCAGACGAGGGGCCCTGGCCCGGAACCCACCTGCGCCTCCAGGGAGGTGAGCCTTTGCTCCAGGGAGCTGGACCGCTTCTGACCCTCCATTTCCAGCAGGTCCACCACGGTGTTGACCCTGGAAGAGCACAGAGCTGAGCCCAGCCAGGCCGAGCTCGGGCCCAAATGTCAGGAAATACGGCACCAGGCTGCAGGGGGAGGTCCCTGCCAGACCCAGCGGCCCCGGCCTCTCCTGCCCTTCACTTCAGACCTCTTCCCCTCCGCCTGAAAGTAATCTACAACATGCGTTTCTGTGCAGAATGAGCACCGCCTCCTGCCTCAGAGAGGGAGTCTCGTAGCGAGCCGCTGCCCCCGGCGCCCACGGCCACTCTGACTCCTGTAGGGGCCTCCCTGGGGGAAGACACAGGTATGCTCGACACTCCTCGCCGTGACTGGCCCACGGGCGGCCAGAAGGCGAAGCACCAAGTTCAGAGCCGCTTCTGGGCAGCAAGGGTGGGGGAGGGGCAGCGCGCGGTTCAGAACGTCTGTCTGTCCGGTTGGCTACAGCACGGCAGCGTCCCCAGCCTTGGCCTGGCCCGTTTAAAGTAAGTAATTCCACAGCCAAATGTGGTCCAGGCCCTCCCCTCGGGCTGTGCCCGCTGCCACCTGCCGGGGACACTCTTCATAATAAATTCAGCCCCCACTTCGGTGACCGCTTCGAATGGTTCTCTAGGGAAAGGGGAGGAAGGTCCCCCCGAGGGTCCGGGTGTTACTCCTCCCTCCAACTACGTGCTCCCTAATCCCACAAAAGCCACGAAACCACTTCCTGCCGCGTCCCCAGCCAGCCCATGGACACGCTGTGTGGGCACTGACGGAGCGTCTTCAGACCCCATGACTCCTGTCACCAGGACAAGCTCGCCAGAGACCCCACCTCATTAACACACCCCCTCCCCGCTTCGTGGGTGGAGAGGGGTGGACTCAGCTCAGCCACAGGGCTGTGGGGCCAGGGTGCGCCTCACGGCCTCCCCGGGCCTCGGATCCCTCCCCTGAGCCAGGGAGGGAAGGTGGCCAGTGCAGGTCAGCATTGTCCCCGTGTCCCCAACCAGGATGTTCTCTTGCCTTACACGGGCACTCCCTCCGTGTGTTCTGGAAACACTGCCAAGCGATGGCTGCCGTCCTGGCTCCGTTCACAGAGGAGCCAAGAGAGGCCAGCCAGGCAGCTGGACGGCTCTAAGGACAGGTGCGCTTGGCCTGGCTGCAAGGAGCCCACGCCCGGAGGCCCCCTCAAGGCCCCACAGCGCCCCTCTCCATGCACAGCCCAGGGGATGGCCCCAGGGCCGGGAGCCAGCATAGCTGCTGGGCCCGTGTCCCCTGCCTCCTCCTGGCCCACGACAAGGCACACTGTGACCGCACACCCATCAGGGCTGAGAGGTGACACAGACAGCCGGGAGCAGCACCGATTTCACACCAGAATGAAGAGGGGAGGAAGGACCTGAGGGTGGGAGGATGATACCCAGCGAGCCTGAGCTCCAGGCGGGCCGCCCCGTCCCACAGACGCTGCAGCAAGGCCGTGTGCCCACAGGCTCGCTGAGCTCACCCCCCCAGCCAAGGGGGCCTCCCCCGGCCCACACCCTTCCTTCAGCCCTGTCCGCAGGGGTCAGCCCTGTCTGCAGCGCAGGTGACCTTCTCCCTCTCCCCAGTCTTCCCAAGGACCCAGAGAGAAGGCCGTGGGTCAGCTGGAGGACACAGGTTTCCCCACCCCAGGGACTGGGCCCAGGTGCGCTGTGGCTGCAGCATGACGTGGAGCTGTAGGGGTTTCCCACCCCGTGGCCGCAGGGGCCACCATACTTCTCGCCGATGTCTTGAATCTGCTGCTCTGGCCTCTGCTTCTGCTGGTACTGCCGGTTCTGCAGGTAATTCTCCTTCAGATATATCTCCCAGGACAGGAGGGCGGCCTCCTCGTTCTTCTCCAGCTTGCTCTCTGCAGGGGCAGGGGCACATGGAGGGACACGGCCGCTGCGTGGGGGGGTGCAGGGAGGGGCCCTGGCTGGGAGGAAGGCAGCGGGAGCCCACCCCAAGTCCACCCGAGGGGCTGGGGGAGGTCAGAGGCCGCGGAGTCTCCCAGGTTCTAGAAGGAGCCACCACACCCCCGACAGGCCCCCCACTGCACCCCGAGACCCGAGACAGTGGAGGGCGTGCTCTGGGGATGACGGAGGGAGGGGGGCTCACTGAGCTGCTTGTGCCTCTTGGCGGGCATCTTCAGGACCACCCTCTTGATGAACAGGTGCAGGTGGCTCAGGAGGATGAAGGGGGGCGGCGCGGGGGGCCTGCTGTGGTACTCCTCTATCAGGTCGTGGCGCTGGAACTTCCAGATCTGGTCCGTGTGCTCCTGGACCTGCTGGAATGTGTAGCTGGCAGGAGGCAAGGGGCATGGGTCACGGGAGAGCCGGGGGGACCCCCGGATTTGCCCACAGAATTGCCTGGGGGGGTCTGGGGGGTCCAGGGGCCGGCCCATGAAAAGCAAACACACAGCACCCCGGAGGGCAATTCCTGAAGCAAAGACATGCCAGCTGGGTCCCACGCCCCCCAGGAGGCTCCCCTCCCCGTGGGCCCCCAGCGCCCCGCGGGAAGCCCTCACTTGAACATGGCAATGAGGAGGTTCAGCAGCAGGATGTTGGTGAACAGCAGGTAGAGACAGAGCAGGATAACGGTCAGCCACTCAGGGAAGGCAGGCTCGTGCCGGGCGGCATCGCTCTCGGGACACTTGGGCTTGTAGGGGTCCGTGCCATTAGGGCTGCACTGGTCCAGGCTGAAATCCACACCTGGCAGGGGTGCCGGGAACAAAGAAACCACACAGAGTCACGAGCGTCCCTTGGGCCGTGAGCATCCCCGGGGCCTGGACACCCCCACAGTTGGCTGACCTCAGCTGTCTGCTCTGGCCCAGAGAGAGGTGCTTGTCTACACCCAAGCATCCTCCCTGAGCAGGAAGCGTGGCTGCCAAGGGAAAAGGAAGGCCCCCGGAGCCAGACCCACACTCCAGCCTGGCACAGGCCCCTGCCCGGCACCCAGCCGACCCCTCTGGGGCACGTCCTGGGCTCCCGGGCAGAAGCCAGCCCCAGGAGGGGTGACGCAGGCTCCAATTGCAGAGAGCCCAGGGACACGGGACAGAATTCGAACTGAGAAAATGAACAGCTATCACAGTGAGGAGGGAGGCAGGGGAGGGAACGGTGTGGCACAGGCCACGTGCCGACCTACGCAACAGGGGGAACCAACCGAAGTGCAGTCCCCCATTCATAGCCAAGGGAAGGGTACAGGAGATCATAAAACATAAATATGTGTCCAGCTTGTACATCTAAAAACACTCCCGAGAGGGCATCTCTAGTGGCAATCGTTAAGGGCGGTTACCCCGGGGAAATGGGCTTTCAGACAACTTTATTCTTTATATATACATGATATAATTCTTCATATTCATATAAATATATATTTATATATAATATAATTCTTTATATTCACTTTGGATTTAACATTTTTGCAACGATGAGCGCTAGTTTTTAGAGACTGGAAGTCGGTACCTCCCACCACCCGTGTCTGTTTTGCCCCACCCCCAGCAAGCGGGCATTGGTAAAGAGAACAAGCCCACACTCACGACACACCCTTCCCCTTTCGGTAAACTAAAAAACGGAGAGCAAACTAGACCCAAAGCCAGTGGAAAGAAGGAAAGAAGAAAGATCAGAATATCAGAACGCAAACAAATAAAAGAGAGAATAAGAAAACAATGGAGAAAATCAATAAAACCAAAATCTGGTTCCTGGAAAAGATTGAGACGGTGACAGCCCTTTACCTAGACTGGTCCAAGGGGAGGAGGTTGAATCGCTCAAGTTATAAGGAAGAGAGAGCAGCACTACCAACCCTACAAAAGTAAGAAGTCTAAGGAAACACTGCAGAACTGGGTGCTAACAAAGTAGACGGCTTAGAAACGGGGGCAGACTCCTAGCGAGAGACGAAACACCGGGAGTGGCTGAAGAGGAGATGGGAGATACACACAGACCTGAAACAGGTAAAAAGATTGAAGTTATAACTTAAAACTCCACACAAAGCATCATTCAGGTCCAGAGGGCTTCACTCGTGAATTCCACTGAATGAAGAATTAAAACCAATCCTTCACAAACTTTTGCAAAATACGAAGGACGAGGGAACACAGACAGCGCGTCTGAGGCCGTGTCCCCGTGATACCAAAACCAAACCAAACAAAACTGAACATAGATGCAAAACCCTCCCCCAAATGCCGGCAAATTGAATCCAGCAACACATAAAAAGAATTGCACTCCATGACCGAGTACGATAGTTCCCAGGAGGGCAGAGTTGGCTTCACATCTGGAAATCAATTAATACAGCACACCATATGAATAGCCCAAAGAACAAAAATCATGCGACCATTTCAACAGATGCAGAAAAAGTGTTTGACAAAATCGTATACGCTTTTATAATAAAAGCACTTGAGAAACTAGGGATAGAAGGTCTTCCTCACTCTGATGAAGGACATTTACAAAAAACCCCACAGTGAACGTCATACTTAGCAGTGAAAGATTGAAAGTTTTCCCCTCTAAGATCAGGAGCAACATAAAGATGTTTGTTCTGGATGCTTCTATTCAATGTGTATCAGAAGATCTAACCAGGATAATTAAGTAAGAAAAAGAAATAAACGTATTGGATGGGAAAGGAACAAGTAAAGGCATCTCTATCTGCAGACGCAAGATCTCATATATAGTGAATCCTGGAGAATCCACTAAAAAACTATGAGAGCTACAAAGAAGTTAGGCACGGTTTCAGGATACAAGATCAACATGCAAATTTCTGTACACTACCAACAAAAAACCCAAAAATAAAATTAATAAAATAATTCTATTTACAAAAACATGAAAAAGAATAAAAATCTTAAGAATAAACTTCAAATGAGTGTAACTCACACTGAAAATTATAAAATATTGTTGAAAGAAATTAAAGATCTAAATAAGCAGAAAGGTATCCCATGCTCACAGTCAAAATCCTAGATGCCTTTTGGGGAAAGTGAGAAGCTGATCCAAAAATTCATGTGGATCCAAGGGACCCAGAGGCCAAAGCAATCTTGAAACAGAACAAAGTTGAAGGACTCACATGTCCTGGTTGTGAAACTTACTACGAAGTTAAGTCGCCAAGACCGAGTGGTGTTGGCACAAGAACATACAGATCAACGGAATAGAGCTGAGAACTTTCATTAATGGTCAGCTGATTTTTGACAAGGGAGCCAAGACAATTCAATGGAGAGAAGTGATTTTTTCAGCACATGGTGCTTGAACAACTAGAAATTTCCATGCAGAAGAATGGCCCTTACCTCACACTGTATAGAAAACTAGTTTAAACAGCTCAAAGGCCAAAAGTAAGAACAAAAGCTGTTACTTCCGGAATAACAACACAGACGTTAAGTCTTCATGACCTTGGATCAGGCATCAGGTTCCGAGATAAACACAAATGATAAAAGCAATTGATAAGGTGAACAGCATCAAAATTAAAAACTTGGGTGCCTGGGTGGCTCAGTGGGTTAAGCCGCTGCCCTCAGCTCAGGTCATGATCTCAGGGTCCTGGGATCGAGTCCCACATCGGGCTCTCTGCTCAGCAGGGAGCCTGCTTCCCCCCACCCCCCGCCTGCCTTTCTGCCTACTTGTGATCTCTTTCTGTCAAATAAATAAATAAAATCTTTTAAAAAATTAAAAACTTTTGTGCTTTGAAGGACACCATCAAGAAAGTGACAAGATAACCCATAGAATATACCGGTAAATCATACACATGAGAAGGGACTGGTGTCCATATGTAAAGATTCTTGTCACTCAATAAGAAAGCAAAAGAATCCACTTGAGAAATGGGCCAAAGAGGGGAGTAGACATTTCTCCAGAGAAGAATGGCTCAGGGAGCACGTGAAGATATGCCCCCACGTCGTTTAGCATAAGGGAAATGCAAATCAGAGCCACAATGAAACGCACCTCACACCCACTGGGACGGCTAGAAGAAAAAAAGAAGACAATGACAAACCAGAGAGAATATGGAAATTGGGGCCCTGGGGTACATTGCTGGTGAGGACATAAAATACAGGGCAGCTGCCATAGAAAATAGTTCGGCCTGTTCTCAAAAAGTCAGACACAGACTTAGCATACAACCCAACAGGTGTACATTCCAGTCCCAGACATACGCCCAAGAAAGATGAAAACATACGCCCACACAAAAACGTATAAAAAACTTATAAATAACTGTTCATGGTAATGTTATTCATAACAGCTAAAAAGTGGAAACAGCACGTGTTCACCAACTTACAAATGCATAAGCAAAATGTGGTCTGTCCTTACAACAGAATATTATTTAGCAGTAAAGGGGAATTAAATACCCATGCAGGCTGCAAGTTGGGTGAGTCTTGAAAATGTTAGCGAAGAAAAAGCAAGATACAAAGATAACATATTGCATTCTCCGGTTCATATGAAACACGCAGCAAAGACAAATCGTACGGATGGAAAGTAGACCAGGGTCGCTAGCAGTGCGGAGGGATGGGGAGCGGCTGCTAGCGGGTGTCTTTCATGGGTGGTGCCCATGTTCTGCACTAAAACCCCTAAAGCACACACTTCATACAGCTGAGTCTCGTGGTGAATTATATCTTGGTGAAGCTCAGTAGGCAAAAAGGATTGTCCCCATCCAGAGGAGGAGGAGGGATAGGGTGGCATGTGATGTGGGGGAGGGGTGTCAGCTGGCGCCCCAGCACCCCAGGCCACAGCCTTGGCTCACTTGGGATCTCAGCACAGCTCCAGGGTCTAGCTCAGACGCCCCCCCACCCCACTGATGTCAAACCCCCTCAACCAGCATCGCACGCACCTGTCTCTGCCACGTGGGACCTTGGGGAGCTGCCACCCACCGCCCCCGTCCCCCATCCTTCTGTGGGCTTTGCAGGCACCCGGGCAGGCACTGTCAGTGCCCCACGTCCTACCATCGATGTAAGCCGGCATCTGCCCGAAGATGGTGAGGTACGACTGGTAGACGACCCCCCGGAAGATCCAGTCTACTCGGCTCTCGTTGTGGATGAGGATGGCCTGCTTGGCCACCCCAAAAGACACCACCCACACCGCCAGCAGGAAGAGGAAGAAGAAGACGTCCTTCATCTGCAGAGACAAGGCAGCCCCAGCTGCAGCCACGCGCACCCACATGTCCCCTCCCTGTGTACCTGGGCTGGGGCTCTGCAGCACTGGGTGGTGTCTCTGACACCCACTGCAGGGACAGGGGGGCCCACAGTCCTGGGCCTGCCCCCATATCCTCACAGGGTGCCGGGCGCCACACAAGGGGCTGGATGGGACTGTGACCCATGGACGGGAGCGACAGGAGCTGTAACAGGGACAAGGAACGAGCTGTGGCGACCAGGGAAGGCTTCCTGGAAGAGGAGATGTACACGCAAGGACCTGAGACAGGCGTGCTAGGGTTGGGAGCCCACGGGCAAAGCAGGGACATGGGAACCTGGCAGCGGTCTCGGGCCCTGGGGCCCCTCACCGGCAGCTGGCGTCAGGACCCACTCGTCCCCTTACCATCCGCTTCACGATGATGATCTTGGGCCCCAGCGTCTTACTGACGGTAAAAATATGCATCAGCCGGAGGCAGAACATGATGAAATCCAGGGAAAGGATGACGCGTCCAGGGTACAGCAGCCCGGGGGTGAGCCTGCCCAAGGCAGAACCGAGGGCCGCTCAGCTCGCCACGCCAAAGCCTGCCCGACCTGCCTGCTCACCAGCCCGAGCCCACGGTGGCTCTGGAGGCCTCCGGACCCCAAAGTACCAAGCATGGGGTACAGCCCACGGGCAGAGCCTCCAGGGGCGCTCTCCAGAAAAGTCCAGAAACCCAGCCCGGGGCAAGGCAGGCGGGCCCTGCGGCCTCTTGCCTTGTGGAGAAAGGGACGGTGTCAGGGACGCATGGGGCCCTGAGGGACAGCAGAGTGGCCGGAGCCACAGCAGGAGGTGCCAGGGAGGGCCCCCGGGCTGCAGGAGCTCCGGCCCCTTCTCTGCTCCTCCACCGGCCCCGGGGAGCGTCCGCCCACCAGACAGACGACAAACACGCCCGGGGGGACCGAGCCGCTCACCTGCAGGTCAGCCCTGCTACAAAGAGCAAGATGGCACCGACGTCCAGTTTGTTCCAGAAGTCGCTGAAGTATAGGAGCACCACCTTCATCAGCCCGAACTCATCGGGGTCGTAGAAGAGCTGAGAGAGGGCGCGGTTAGGGGCCTGGCTGTCGTCTCCATTGGCACCAGAGCAATAAGAACACTCGCTCCTTCCCAGACAGCGAGGCCAGCCAGGGAGGGGACAGATTTCCCCCGTTCCCGTGTCCCCCTGGTCGAGGAGGAGGGGGGAGGAGCTCCAGGCAGAGGCGTTGCCGGGCCTCCCCGAGCCCGCCCTGCGACCGACCCCAGTCCTGCTCAGCCCACAAATGTCCGTGTTCTTGGGGGCAATCCGTCCTCTCTGTCGGGAGCCAGCCAGCTCCCAACAGACCCCAGGACCCCAGGAAGGGGGACGGTGGCAGGGCCAGACCCTGGCGGCAGGGTGGGTCAGGGAGAGGTTCCAGAGATGGTCAGACTCAGAGTGGAGGGCACATGAGACCCCCATTCTGGGGCTGCCACCTGTGAGACTAGAGCTTTGTCCCTGGGAGAGGATCTGGCTTCAGGAAGCAGCGCAGCCAGAGGAAAGCTGGGAAGAGCCCAGTAGGACAGTGCTGCTTCCTGCACCTGCCTCCCGCACCTGCTTCCCGCACCTGCCTCCCGCACCTCCCTTCACACTTCCCTCCCCACCTGCCTCCCGCACCTGCTTCCACACCTGCCTCCCGCACCTGCCTCTGCACCTGCCTCCCAGGAGCTCTGAGGCTGCCCCAGGCCCTGGCAGCGGTGTCTGGGTGCCTGGTGAGCCTACTGTGAGCCCACCCACAAAAGTGACCCGGCTGTGGGTCCCGGGGCCAGGCGCTCCCAGCTGGGGGTGGAGACCAGAGGACAGTCCCTGTGGGTTGGGGATGTGGGGAAGTGGAGAAGGGGGCCAGCCGGTGTACCTGCCGCAGCTCCTCACACACCAGGGAGAAGAGCCAGAAGTAGATGAGGTACTCGCACCACGAGGGCGTGGGCTGGAAGTCCACCATGAGCACGTAGGCGAAGAGGCACAGGAAAGCGAAGTAGGACAGGATGTTGAGGTGGAAGATGACCACGGGAGCGCTGAAGAAGGCGCGGACCCGGAGCAAGCCCCTCCTGGCCTGCAGCTTCTTCTCCCTGCAGGGCAGAGGCCGGGGGGCAGATGGCAAGGCTGCAGGGGCCTGAGAGCCCGAAGGACCTCTGCCTCCCCCGAGGAGTGGGGCCAAAGTGCTCATGTGCTCACGTCACATGGCAGGGACAGAAGCTCAGGGACACAGCCTGCGTCCAGGCAGGCCAGGGACCCTGCCCTGCCTAGGCCGCACGTAGACGGCTCCCCCAGAGGGCGCCACGGAAGGGAGGGCCCTGAAAGAGCCCTTTGGCTCTGGTGTCCCTAGGATGGAAATGAAATGCTGGGCTCCAGTGGGCGCTCAGCGCAAGGCAGGGCAGGGCAGGGCAGGTGCTCGGGGCAGGGATCTGTTCCGTGTCAGGTGGGGGACCACGCAGGGCGGGGCTTAGCGCCCATGGGTGCTTCCCACAAGTGGGGACCCTCCCTCGGCCTCCCGCCCGCACGCCTCTCCACCGTCGTAGGACCCGGGGGCAGCCATCAGGAGACACGTGACTTGCCCCCTGCAAGCACATCTGGAAGGAAGGTCTGCAGCCCCTGCCAGCCGCCCAGCAGCCAGGCTGGTACCTGAAGGAGACGAAGCTGGTACAGAGCAGCGGAAAGGCCAGCATACACAGGATCACCCGCCAGAGCCCGTTGTCCACGCAGAGCTGGCCCCACCACACCTTGGTTAGAAAAGCCTGGGGACAGTGGAGGCAGCTTCAGAAGAGCGGGCGCTGCCTGAGCCACCCTCCGTGGGCAGGGCCGTGTCTGCTCCGTGCGGAGGGCCTTCGTGGTCCCCAGCACAGTGCTCTGAGCCCCGGCCGCACCACGTGGTGGGCACTGCAGGCCCGAGCCCATCTCCTGCGGGCTGAGGAAGAGGCTCCAGGCCCAGCTAGCCTTTCCCCGGCGTACGGGCCGGGGCCACCCAGAGGTCTGTGGGCTCCCAGGTAGGAACACCCCTGTGGGGCTGCGCCTTCACCACCCAGCACCCCTCTCTCTTAGCATCAGTTTCCGGATGGGCAAAACAGGAGGGGAGCACACGACCAAGAGCCAGGCCTTGTCCCCAGGCCCCCAGGGGCCACAGCACTGGGACCCGGGTGCCAGTAGGTGAACAGGAGGCCGCGTCGGCGCCCACAGCTCTTGCCGGAAGCGAGACTCATAAGGTCACCTGGATGCCTCCGTGAGACACGAACTTCATGTCCTTGGCCTCCAGGGCCAGCTGCAGGCAGGTGGTCCTCCCCCAGGCCTCCGACACACGCGTGAGCAGTTTCTGCGCCCTTTCCTCGTCCTTCCGGTGGCACTCGGTGAACACCCCTGGCAGAAGGAAGCTCCGTGTCTGACCCGGGGACAGCGTCAGGGACTGGCTCCTCCAGATGCCCCGGTCTGGGCAGGACCAAGGACAAGGACCCTGGGGCAGCGTGTGAGGAGGTGGGCCATGGTCCCAGGTCAGCACCCGTAAACTCACCGATGGCTCTGTGTTCAAACTCGTCAGCCAGCGCCAGCATCTCCTCCAAGCTGTCCGTGTCCTCCTCCTCCTTGGACAGCTCCTTCAGGATCTTGCTGCAGGCCAAGGCTGCCACAATGCAGTCCTGACTCTGGGCACCAGGGAAGCCACCATGAGAACCCAGACAGTCCAGCCCAGGAGCCCCAGACACACTGCCTGGGGGTGAGGAGATGGCGTAGGCCACTAGGTGATTACTTGTCGTGCTCCTGTCCATATAAACCACTTGGGCCCCCCCCCAAATCAGTAGGAGAGCCTGAGCTAGAGGTCCAGTCTCCCGCACTGGCCAAGGGGAGGGGTCTGCTTGCCCACCCAGAGCACGGCCCTGACGGCACGAGTCCTAGCACCGCCTGGGCATCTGGTCAACCCCAGGCCTGGGGCTAAAGGGCAGAAATAGGACCAGGTCTATGCAAGTCTCCTTCAGGCTCTGGGCACCCAGCCTCAGTGGCTCTGCCTGTCCCAGGCACCAGGGATGCCGAGAACATCTCAAGGGAGGCTCTCCAAGCACAGCCCAGAGGCACTGTCTGGTCTAGGACAAGGGGCTGGTGGCAGATCCTAGAAATCTTTGGTACCCCGATGCACTGAGCCCCACAGAGCACACCTGAGGCCACAGACAGGCCCAGCTCTGCCGCTGGCCCACCACGAGCCTTGGGAGAGGATAAGCCTCCCAGGACCACGGAGAGGGTAGACACTGGTGACACTGGGGAGGGCCAATTCCACAAAAGCAATTTGGAAATGCCAATGCTAAGACGTAGGGGATCTCTCGGAGAAAAAATTACACTTTAATTTCCCGTAAGAAGAGAATCTGCTGGAAGTAAAGGAGAGCCATATGTGGGGGCCTTGGGCCTGGCCCGTCCCCCATCATGACCATGAAGCTGTCCACGACCTAGGGATAAGGGAGCTGAGGGCCGATCTCCCCAGGCAGCCCACAGAGGGGTTCAGGGCAGGCTCACACGGGGCTCGCTCCCCATCTGAGTCACAGACTCTGTACATCCCTTACGGTCGGTGAAAGGAGATGCAGCCCCCCAGGGATTTCACCTTCTGCAGAGTCTCTACGGAGCAGGCTGGCCACGGCACAGGTGACCCACCAGCCCCTCCGTGTGGGCCGTGGCGGGTGGCTGCTCCGAGCTGTGCCCGCACACATGGAGCCTCCGCCCTGGACAGAAGGACAGGAGGCAGCACACCTCCCTAAAATTCTTTTCCTCCCTGAGCCCGGCTCTCTGTCCTACAACACTGTGCACCCTGGGTCCCTTCTGTGGTCGTGGGCAGCCCCGCCCTCCCTCCAAAGCTACACGCTCCTCTACTTGCTGTTGGCCCTGGGCTTTCTGGACACACTCCCTGGCCGGAGCCCTGTCACCGGTCCACACACAGCCATGCTTCTTGAGAAACAGGCCTAGTTACCTGGGCCCAGATGATTTCTGCCAGCTCCCGACGACTCTGGACGATGGCCCAAATGAGAAGATCGCGGACTGGGTCCATGGTGAAGGCCACATGTCCTGATGAGCGCTTGTGAAGGGACCGGAGGCTCACTCCCTGCATCTGGAGAGCAGCGAACATTCAGAACCTCTCCTAGGCCCCCCAGTACTGTCAGTAACCCTGGGTGGGCCTGCTGAGGGTACAGGCCCTGAGCCCAGGTCCACACCTTCCCAGAACTACTGTCCTTGGAGGCTGAGCCCAGCAACCTGCAGTTTTAACACCACCTTAGACCAATTTCATGCACACCAGAGTTTTAAAACCATCCCTCTGGAGACACGTGGAAACATTCAGAAAGTGGAATGCCCAGCTAACTCCTGGCCTAGCCTCTTGTTTACACACCAGGCACCTCGAGTTTCCTGAGTCTTATCTGATGGCATCGAAGCCTTTCTGGGAAGTCAACTTCTAGCACAGAGTCTGTTAGAGATTCATGGCTGTGAGTTCCTCAAGGGAATCTACACAGTGTCTCCTGCAGAGAAGGCCACGGAAAAAAGCCAAACAGACAAGGGTCACATGTGAGCAGGAGGGCACCTCCCCCCCAGCAACTCAGTTTATGCAGTGACCTGGGAATCCAGCTTCCTAGCCCATCCAACTGTAAACACCTACTTAGATGGTTCAGAAAACATTTCCAGAAGTGAGAGCACATTCCCCACATGGCACACAAAATTCCGCTTTCTTTAAGAAATTTCAGAAATTTCCTGAAGGCTTGTCTTTATGTTAAAAGAGATTAGTTGGTAAACTAAATAAATTACAGACATGTCTAACTATGAGCTTCCAGTTTGGACCATCATAAAGGGTATCTTAAATACACCGGAATCTCAAAGAGTGGAGTGGTGAATATACAAAACCCAGGCACAAGCCCTCTCTCCTGGGGCTCAGACAGATCTCACCTGAGACAATGGGTGAATCTGAAAACCTGAACGAAGTGGATAATTTTCTGCTAGATATAAAAGCCAAATCTGGTCATCGAACACACAGAAAACCTAAACTGAGAAATTATCAGAAAAGAAACTGAGAAAATTCTCAGAGCTACTACGCAAAAAAGGCCCCGAGCCCTGATGGACTCATAGGAGAGCCTGTCGAGCTCATAAGAACAGTGAATTCCAGCCACATTAATGGCTCCAGAGCAAAGAAATAAGGAAGGTTTCCCCGTGGTTTTCACAAGGATCACATAAAGCTGGTACCAGAACCTGACAAAGATGCCCCCAAAATAAAACTACCTTCAAAGGCTCAGACATTCTGGTGCAAAAACCATGAAAATATTGGCAACATAATCCAGCATCATACTAAACACATGTCACATGGCAATCAAGTTATAATCAAAACAGGAATAAGTATGTTTTGCCATCAGGAAATCTGTTGAAATAATTCAGTAAATTCATAGGTTAACAAAGAAGAGTCATTCCAGTTCTCAAAAGGCACCTGACAAAACTCAGCACTAGGTCTTCATTTGTAAAAGCCTGAAGAACTAGGGAGGAGGATACTCGGTAACGTGAATGCAAACCCAGCCTCCCACGTAGCACTGAGATGCTGCAGGATTCCCGTCAAATACGGACAGAGACTAGAAAATGACTTTTCCCGTGCTGCAGTGCACGTGCTGGGCATCCTTACAGTGCTGTAGTGGAACCCTGTTGACCTGACCACATGGTGGCCAGGACTGGGGGTCTGAGGCATGAGGGGGACCACTTCCCCCACATCACCTTTTGTACTGTTTGAGATTTCTAGAAAGGGAGAAGCATGAACTGAGTGAGACGTGTCCCCAGAATTTGTATGTTGAAGCTCTGCCTCCTGGAATGACTATATTTGGAGACGGGGCATCTAAGAAGGTGATTGTGGCTCTGATTTCATAGGACTGGTGTCCCTGGAAGAAGAGGAGAGGACACCATTGCTCTCCATGTCTCTCCGCCTGCCCACCAAACGAAGACCACACGCGGACGTGGCAAGAAGGTGGCCGTCCTCAAGCCCGGGAGGGAGGCCCCACCAGGCCCCAAGCCCACGGATGCCTCGACCGTGGGTTTCAGCATCTGGACGGTGGGAGACCAAATGCTGACTAAGCCCCCAGTCTGTGGCATTTTGGAATGGCGGCCCTGACAGACCAAATGGGGAGCACGTTTCTTTTCCAATGGAAATAAGAGATTGTTTCTTAAAACAGAAGCGCTAAGGACCTAGCGGCAGCCCAGCACCCAGGCACAGCGGCGGGGCAGGGGTGAGGGCAGGGCGGCGGGAGGGGGTCACCAGCACGCACATTGAGCTTCACGTTGGGCACGGGGAGCAGGAGCCGGGGCCGGTCGCCGGTCCGAGGCCGGGGGTACAACGGCTGCGTGAAGTCCCCCAGCAGCTCCCGGAGCACCTGGGCCACGTGGTACATCTGCACGTGGGGGACGGTGGGCCCACTGGCCGGCCGCTCAGGTTCCTCGGCCAGCACCTTCTGCAGCTTGCTGTGGAACAGGCAGGAAGGGTCTAGGTGCTGGTACAGGGAGAGCAGGGTGTCCCACGTGACGAACTCCTTCAGCCTCACGCCGTTCTCCAGGAAGAGCTTCACGAACTCGGGCTTGTTGGAGATGAGGGCCGCCATCATCACAGGGTGTAGCTCTGACGGCTGAGAGAGAGCACTGTGGGGCGCACACCGCACACACCCCGATCGCGGGGATGCTGGAACCAGAGCGCTGGGGTCCCTGACTTGGGAAGGGAGGAAGCGGGCCAGGGCGCTCTCCACCAGGACCAGGGCTGGGTGGACGGAGGCCCCCCCCTCCAGGGCCTGTTCACGATCTTGCCAGCCAATAAGGCCCGCCACAGGGCCGCCCAGGGGCCCTACCTTCCACTGCCGCTCGTCAGAGAAGATCTCGCTCCGGGCGATGTCCACACGGTTCCACGCCACGGCTAACTTCAGCTGGTGGTCCCAGTTCTCGTGGCCAAAGTAGTCGTGGCTCCGAGAGGCTGCAGGTAAAAGGCGCTCGCGTCAGGGGGCTTCGGTCTGGGCCTCGAAGCCACTTCCCCGCCATCTGCCAAAGTCAGACAGGGAGGCACCTGTCACCAGGCCCGGTCTCTCCGTGACTCTGACTGGGGAGCGCGCCCAGCGGCCGAATCCCTCGTGCCCCCGCCGCCTTCACGGAGGCTCGCTTCCTTTCAGTGCTGGAGCCAGAGAATCTCTGGGCTTGGGGCATCGCCCCGGCTCACCCTCGACCGCGCCTGGTCCAGCCCCTCGGCCCCCGGAGGAAGGCACCGCGTCGCACAGGCGTGTTGGCAGGAACATGTGAACGGCGCACCCGCACCCGCGTCAGCTCCTTTCCGCCTTGGGTGCAAAACCGGAGCTCGGCCAGGCTCTCACCGCGGGCGTTCTGCCTGCGAGCTCCTGCTCCCCTCACAGCTTTACGCCCTAGAGCCTGGGTGGTGATTCAGGGAAGGAAACAGGAACTTTGACCCTTTCTGCACAGCAGACACAGAAGCCAGTGTGAGGCGCGGCGTGGAGACGGGGACAGGAAGGCTGAGCCCACACAGCGGCCGCGTGAAGCAGGGGCGCGGGGATTCCTCAGGGTGTGGACAGCATGAGCCGACGGGACAGAACTGATCGACTGGGCTCCGGTAAACCCCGAGCCTTCCGCTCACCGAAGACACCCCGAAGGAACTAGGGAAGGGGGCCAGGACCCAACACGCCCAGGGCGAGTATCGACGCAGGATCTGGACAAGTACGCCAAGAACTCCTGCGACTCAACGAGGAGACGACCAGTAACCAAATGAAGTGGCCAGAAGGCCGGAGGGGCCTGTCGCCAGGATGACATGCGCGCGGCCTGCGAGCCCGGACGCCACCGGCCGTCGGGGAGAAGCAAACTCAAACCACACCGAGCTGTCGCGTGCCCCCAGACTGCGGGCTGCGTAGAGGGACGGCGAGGACGCCCAGCTGCTGGCCCCGCGGGCACCCGGGCGGGAGGAGAAGTGCGGCGATCTCGTTGGAAAACAGTTTGGCGGTTTCTTATCAAGTTCGATACACGCTTACCATAAACAACCAGAAATCCCACTCCTGGACGTGGTCCCCAGAGAAATGAGGGCAAACAGAAGCGTAACAAACAACAACCTCACACTGGAGGCGGCCTGCGAGCCCCGCGGCCCCCGAGTGCGACACCTGGCGGCGAGGACCGCTCGCGGCAGAAAGGAACCGAGTTCCGAGACGGGTGACAATGCAGAGAGAGCTCCAGAACGTCACCCTGAGCCGGAGAAGGGAGACCCAGGGGAGCGGTGCGCATGGTTCCGTTTATGCAAGGCTCCAGCACCGGGAAGGCCCCTCTAGAAGGACAGACGCAGAGAAAGGGTTGCCCCAGGCCCACGGAGGCACAGGGGGCTTTCAGGGGGTGGGGGGACGTGTCCCGTGGCCAGGCTGGGTGGGTGTGCGGGGGGCAGACCTGTCCAAGTGCACATCGCGGTAAACCCGGGATGGCGGACGGCAACTGTGTACAAGCCTCACTTCCAGGAAGGAGATTTTTAAGGGGTTGTCGCTGAAAAACCATGCATGTGTGTCCGTGTGTTTCTATTTTTTCGTATGTGCTCCCATAACAGAGAGAGTCCCTTCTCCCACCGTCCCACGGCCTTTCTCCTGAGCAACCAGTCACAACCAACCACAGCCTGTTGCTTCCAGAACAAATACGCCCCCAGGACCCGCTCTCCCCCGGGCTGGGACACGGGAGGCACCGTCCACGGTGGCTGGACCGCACGGCACTAATGCCAACAAGCTCTCCCTGGCCGCCCGCGGAGGCCGGCATGCCTCAGCTTCACAGCCTTAAATGTGCCGCTCAGTGACTCTGGCTGACATCTACGCCCACATGTAACCACCACCGGGATCAAGAAATGGAGCTTCCAACACCCCCGAGGCTCCGGCCCACCCTTCCTGCTCAGTGTGCGCCCCAGAAAAACCATGACTCGCGGCACTGGACCCCCGGGAGCACACTCGGAGAGCAGACTTGGGGTCCACACCCCCACCCCGTGGGCGGGGGTCCTTCCCTCTCCAGCGCTGTGCACGATGGCCACGCTCAGGGCCCCCGGAATCCCCGTCCCCGCCTTCGAGGGGATTTGACCAGACGCGGGCAGCCCGGTGCCCGTCTTCTCACTCCTCGGGCCACTTCACAGAAGGCTAGGAGGGGACAGACACCTCATGGTCCCATCTGTGAACAGAAGAGTCGGGCGGCACGAGGTGAGACCGTCAAGCCCCTGTCGTCACACGGACGTTCGCACCCGCTCCCTGGCGGCCCATGTCCTTGCGGGCGGCCCCGCGGGGTCCACAGCGGCGTCCCAGCTCCTGCTCTGCCCCACGGCCGCCCTCCGCGGGGCTCTGATCTACTCAACCATCTCCTCCCACTCCTCTGTCTCCCCGGCCGAGGTCTTCCGACGGGAGCCCTGATCCTGGTTTTAACCATCTCGCTGGCTCTGTGAGGTTTTAGGTCAGGAGGGCGCGGCGCAAATCCCGGGTCGGAGCCTTTCCCCCCAGAGCTTCCAGCCCCACCACCCCGCTCGCGTCCCTCGAGGGTGACCAGCTGCCCGCGGGCAGAACATCCGGACGCCTGCAGCCCCGTCGCAGCGGGAGGGACAGGGGCATCTGCCCTCCTCCAGGAGGGGGGTGGGGAGCGTGGCTGCCGTGGGCGGGAGCTTTCGTGGGGGGGTCCCTCCTGCATGCGAGGACGCGTGGGAGCAGGAGCAGGCCTCCCAACACCCGGAATCGTGTGTGCAGCTGGGATGACCACGGGGGTGTGGCTGCCCTCGGGTCCCAGCAAAGCAGAGAAGCTGCAGAAAGGGGCCCGGAGCCCCAGCACCGGAAGCGGGCACCCCCTCCCCACCAAGCAGGAGAGTGAGGTGGGCCGCAGCGCCGTCCACCGCCAGCTGCCCTCTGACCAGCACGTCTGACCAGGGCTCGGTTCTTTGGCTTGTGCAAACTCAGGGTCCTGAGCCCCCTCGTTCCGCTTCTCCCTCTCGCCCCACGTCGCCTGACCCTCACCTTTCAGCAAGGCCTGCAGGATGGCCACGTCCACGTCCTGCTGGCCGTCCTTGCCTTCCCGGAAGATGGTCAGCAGCTGCCGCCTCCGGACGATGTCTTGAATCTGCAACAAACATGGCCTGAGTGGGCTCCGGGGTGACAAGCGGGCCCCCCACCTCCTCATGGGTCACGCAGAATCGAGGCCCCAGACAGCGGCCGAGCCCCGGAGTGAGTCCGGCCTGCGGGGGGCGGCCTGGGCACAGCGCCTCGCCTCCCTGCAGCCCAGACGGTGAAGGTGAAGACACGTAAGGACCAAACAGGCACCGTTCCCGAGCGGTCACCGGCGGAAACACCCCAGGGCTCAGGTTTTCACCGCCCCCCCCAGACTGTCTGCCGAAGGCCCAGCCACCACTGACCCTGAGAACCCCCCCACCCTCCTCCTGCCGGGGCCCCGCCCTCCTCACCTGCCTACCTGCCTGCCCACCCACCCAGCCATCCAGTCAGCCCCCACCCACCGGTCCGTCCGTCCTACCTACCTACCCGTCCGTATGTCCAGCCGCCTACTACGTCCCTCCGTCCCTCCGTCTATCACCTCTGAGCCTGCCGTCCGCTCTGTGCACCCGGAGGCCAGGGCGGGCCTTTCACAAGCACATCTAGCCCAGCTGCCCACCTCTCTCCCCAGCCCCCCAGCCAGCAACGCCCAGCCTCGCCTCCCCCCACCCCTGCCTCCGCCCCCAGCCTGGCTCTACCTCCCACCTCGATGGCGGCCTCCTTCCTCCCACCACCTCCTCTAAGACCCCAACCTTCCCCGTCCCTCGGGCCACCTTTCTCATCCACTCCAAAATACTTCCCCTGCCATCCCCCTCCCCAACCGCCGCCCCCCCTCCCCCCACCCCGCTGAAATAATGTCTCCTGAGTTCACCCCAGCCCTGGTCAGAGTGAGAGTAGCTCCCAGCTTTGGAGCTCATGCGTGTGGACGCAGCGCCGACCACTTTGTTCTCTGGGCTTAAGCAATAATTGTCCATTTTTTCAGGACAAGAAAAGCATCGCTCAGAGGGAGCCAACAATTTCCTTTTGACACACAGCTCTCTGGCGTCGGCGGCAAGCCCCCCGCACAAGCCCCAGCCCCCGTGGTGGATGTCCACACCCACCAGCGGCAGCATCGGGGCGGTGGGGAGCAAGACCCTCCTATTCACTCCCGCCACCACCCGCAGCATAGACCAACGCTCTGCGGTTTGTTGAATGAATATCAGATCCTGACTCTGTAGCTGGGGGTCCCCGTCCCCCAGAACAAAAATGACAGTGAACAGCGAGGCTTGGATGGCTTCGTACGAGACCGTTTTTAGGGCTTTGAGCCAGTAATGGAGAGCGGATGGAAGCAGGCACCAGTTGACAGCAGTGGGTTAGGATCAGTTCTAAGAATTGCCTGAATTATTTATAAACTGACTGGGGAAAGGCCCCACCCAGGGTGCGCCTGCCGAGTCCCACCGGCGCCATCAGGAGCCGAGCCGGTGCTCACTGCCGGCCCTCGGCGTCTTTGCAGGAGGAGCCGTGCTCAGGGCAAAACGTCTCAGGCAACATCCAGATCCGATGCGGTCGCTCTGAGACCACAGGACGTGCCCACGAGAATGAGGTCACTGTGCCGCCCACAGAAACCCCGAAAAACCATACCTGCCCCCCTCGAGAGCGAGCCCTGCTGCCCCCACCAGGGCCCAAGGCCTCCCAGGCTCGCGTGCCCCTCCACTTGGCCGACCCCGGCTGTCCCTGGGTCCCTTAGGGCACACAGTCCACGTGGCTTGCGATTAGACAGCGTCGGATGAGCTAAGCTGGTCTACAGACTTGCCCGGAGAAACGCCCGTTGGGCAGGTCAAACCTCCGATGTGCAGGTGTTTTCACAAGCCGGCTGGCTGTTCACAGAGCAAGCTGCTGGCTGGGGAAACCGAGGATCTGAGAGCCCCACCCCCAACCAAGAACCGGCTGTGAAACAGAGGTCAGGGGCCTCAGAGTGGGCCCAGAGCCCCAGGTTCAGAGAGCAGCAGGGACGGCGAGCGCCACGTGACCGTGGGAGCCAGAGGTGCCGGAGCTCCCCTGGGCTGGCCGGGGCTGCGGGCGTCAGCGAGGGCCGATCCGGCCACACCCCTCCACGCCAACCCCCTCCCCACCCCGGCCGCCTGCGAGGACCCCCCTCTGAGGGGTCCTTGCAGAACTGCCCCCATCTGTGATTGTCACCGTCACCATCACCGCTGTGACCACCTGGTCCTGGAGACCGGAGGGGGCGTGGCCTGGAAGGCTCCCTGCTCCTGCAGGCTTCCCAGGAGGGGCCCCGCCTGCCGATGCCTCTAGCTGAGGGGGTGCCCATGAAGCCCCGTCCAGGTGCCGCACGGTACCCCAGAGCCCCTCACCCACCTCCCTGCCCCGCGGGCCTCTAACACCTCAGTTCATCTGCCCCGGGTGGGGGGAGGCGGGAACTCGCCAGGTTTGCAGGCTGTGCCAGACCCTCGTGCCCGTGGCTGTCACCTGGCAGCGCCCCTGCGGCCTGGATCTCGGCTCCCCACTCCTCTGCCCCTGCCCTGCCTAAAGCAGCGGCCTCCTGCCCCCGAACCCAGCAGGCCTCTCTTCCGGAACAGCTACACTGTCATCCCGCGCCGCTCCCCAGCCCGGCCTGGACCTCCAGGGCTGAGAGGCTCACACCAAGCCCTCCCCTGGCAGGACTGCTGACCTTTTTGGTCCACTCGACAATCCTGCTCTCACTGAGGGTCTCAGACGTCTCCTGGAAGAACAGGCCGAGCTTCTCCTGAACCCTGGAGATGGTGATCTCGGATATGGGCAGGCCGGCCACCTGGGCGATGACGTCGGCCACGCGGCCCGAGCCCTCCATGACCACGCAGGGGGTGCCGTTGGTGATGGCGTTGTAGATGGTCTGCAAGGCAGGCCCCCTGTGAGCCCTGTGCGGACACTCCCCGAGCCAGAGACTTCTCTAGTGCTGTGGCTCAAGGTCAGGGCTAAGGGGCTCCCGAGAAGTGTACTGAAAACACAGGGTTTGGGAGGATTCCTCTCATCCCAATAGATTCCACTCGTCCCGATAGACCAGCCAGGCCCGATGCTCGGGTGGACCGTGACCCCTGAGACAGAACCCCCACGACATTTCGGCCCATTGATCTGTGTTGCGGGAGAGTGTGCCGCCTGACCTGTCCCTCGGACAGGCCCAGCGTGAGACCAGGACCCCTCTGGGCAGACCCCAGACACCCAGGGCGAGGTCGGCTTCGGGAGGGGCCCCAGAGCTCCCGCGGGAAGGGCATCCCCCGGGCCGACGAGGCAGGTCTAGGTGCTATTTGTGAAGTCAGCCAGCGGTCCCTCAGCAGGGCCGGCCAGACGCCGTGGTCTGTGTTCTCCGTGGGAGCCTGACAATGGCTGTGGTCCCATGGGGCTGGGGCGGGGCCTGAGGGCAACCCCTTCAAGAACCTTTCCAGGGGTCCTAGAAGCCAGGGGCCATCCAGCTCCCTCCTGTGGCCCCTCTTCCTAGCAGGACACCCAGGGCCAGAGCCAGAACGGCCTCCCCCGGCAGGGCTCCTCCTTGAAGCCAACCTTCGCACCACGCCAGGAAGGGCCCTGCCACACGTCCCTCCCTTTCTCCTGGCTCGCCCTTCCCAGGGGCCCTGCGGGTTGATGGCCAGGGCCTTCCAGCCAGCAGTGAGCTTGAACTCCACCCCCCAGCTGGTACTCACATGCAGGGTGCCGGGCCCCCCTTCCAGCACCACACATACGATAGGGATCTTGATGGCCACGCCTAGGACAGAGCCAGGAACCCTGATTTAGGGGACATGGGGACTCGGCCCCCCACCTGGGTACCCTTGCCCACCTCCCGCCGGCCCCAGCCTAACCCCGGCCGGTGCACACGCAGGAGACTGAGGGAGGCTCTCAGGAGCGTCCAAAGGCTGATGCTCTGCCCTCAGCGGCCAGCCCGGCCCATGTGCTCTGTGTCAGATCCAAGGCCCGAGTCGCCCCCCCCCCGCACCCTGCCCCGTCGCCTACCGCGCTTCCCTCCTGGGCTGTAGGGGAGGAGGGCTGTGTGCCTGGCCAGCCACCACCACCAGCCTCTCTCACCCTTGTATGGGGCCTCAAATCTGGGCCCGCCATACGGACATGGGGATGCACTGAGCCGGTGGGCAGAAGGCACCATCCAGGCGGGGGAGTGCGGGGCAGGACCTCCGTCCTCTGGCCCACCCTTCACCCCCTGCCCTGAGCCTTCCCTCCCTTCCCGCCAGCGGAGGACTTTAGAAGTCTGTCCTGAGCAGCAAACTGTGCGTCCAGGTGCCGCTGTGGCGGCTCTGCCCATCCCCCATCCCCTAGGCCTCCTAGCGTCAGCTCGCCCCAGGACGCAGGAGGCCAGGTGTCCCAGCCGCCTGCATTCAGGGCCCCGCATGCCAGGCTGGCGAGTCCTTGGGGGGTCACCACCGCTCGCTGCTCGAAGGCCCCCACCCACCTTGCCATGGAGCCAGTAACAACTGCTGCTCCGGGTCCCTTCTCTTCCCCCCAAATCCTGCACGAGTCCCTGCACCTGGAGCCCCCGCATCTCACCCACAAGGGGACTGACGTCAGGGCCGCGTCCTGCACGTCCTTACTTCTGAACGGAGCCCATGCAAGGGGTATAGCGTGATTGCAGGTGGTCGACGGCCCGGGAGAGAGCGGGAAAGCTGGGGGCTTGCCCCACCTCCCTCCAGCGGTCAAACCGGGTGAGAGACGGCGTCCCCCACTGAGCAAGTGTGGAGAGATGGTGGGACCAAGTCCAGCAGCGTCTCATGGCGCCCCTGACCCCCACCTGCTGACCGCCCTGCTCACGGCCCGCCGTGCCCCAGACCCCTTGACCAGCCGGCTCCCCCAACACTGAGAGCCCTCAAAGCGACGCTCCACTCGCCTCCTCTTTCCTTTGTCTGCTCTGATATGAACTTCTCCAGCTTCGTCCTCAGGGGAATCTCGACCCCGTAGCGGCCGTGGGTCCCGTCGTCCACAAGGATGAAGTGGGAGTGGTTACTGTCCAGGCAGCTCAGGTGCCCTTGGCCTTCCTCGTCCACGATGTACTCAGCAGGAAAGCCACCCTGGGGACAGCCAGAGACGCGTCAGGTACGGACAGGCGGGGAGCTCTGCGTCTGGAATGCCAGGACTGGGGGGGTCTGTGAGGCTGGATAATGACCCCCAAAGACAGGAGGCCCTCAACCCTGGAAACTACGAATGTTACCTAATTTGGAAAAAGAGCCACTGCAGATTTGGTAGAGTCAAGGATGGTGACACGGGAGGATTATCCTGAAGGGTCCGGGCAGGTCCTAGACGCCACCTCCCAGGGTGGCAGAGGGGGACGGACTACCAGAGGGGCAGGGCACCACGGCCGTGACCGCCAGACCAGGCGTGGCTCCCTGACAGCTGCCAACACCTGCATGGGGTCAAGCCACAGGGGTTCCCGAGCTCCGGCCTCCAGAAGAGGGAGAGACGCCCCTCGTGTGGCTTTCAGCTGGAATCACGGGGTGTCACTGTCGCAGATGCGGGAGGGTTCCAGGGCACGGACAGGTGGAACCTGGCAGAACACGGCACGTAGCAGAAGAGCCTGGAACAGACTCGGTGGGAGCGCAGCGGCAGAGGCCCCGGGCGCCGGCGGAGGGCAGGTTAAGCGGGCGGAGCAAGCGGCTCGGGTCTTCCA
The DNA here is from genome assembly GCA_004024625.1 of Mellivora capensis. Taxonomy (NCBI): domain Eukaryota; kingdom Metazoa; phylum Chordata; class Mammalia; order Carnivora; family Mustelidae; genus Mellivora; species Mellivora capensis. The sequence goes on from PISX010009039.1 coordinate 56,429, forward strand.
GCCATGTGAACGGAGGCCGAGGGGCTGCCGGGGCGGCCCAGAGGGCACGAGGACTATGGCATTGGAAACTGGAGGACGACGGTTGCTCCCTGAGCTGCACGCGGCCACTGTGCAGAGGGCTCGAGTGTAAGCGACGGGCGTGGACGCAGATGAGGGGCGTCCCGAGCAGCAGGTGCCCCCGGGCTTCTTCTTGCTGAGGAAGGGGGCACGTTGAGGGAACCGGGATTGAGGACCTGGGACGCGCTCAGCCTGTCCAGCTTGGGAAGGCGGCCTGCATGCTCCCGGCTCGTGGACAGGAGGCCCGCTCCCAGGCGGGGCTGGACCTTTGCTGGGGATGGCACGGGAGGCGCGTGGCTCTGGGCTCCACCACCTCGGGAAGGAGCTGAGGGCCGGCTCTGTGTCTGCAGCACGGGACACACGCCAGGAAGACAGGGTGTCGAGCCAGCAGAAGCCCTGCTAACCAGGACCGAAGGGACACAGGATGTCAGACTCCCAGACCAGTGCAGGCGGGAAACTGGCAGATAACCTTCAAGAAAACGGCATGATCATCCCCGGGGCAGGGTCACGGACGAGGCAGAGGCTGGGCCTCAAGTCATAGAGACTCCAGAGTTCAGCAACCAGGACCCCTTTATTCCTGGCATGTTCCCCTTTTGGGATGAGAACGGGCAGCTGCTCTAGGCTGTGTTCCAGAAGAAAGTAACTTGTTTCCCGGCATCACAGGTCCACGCACGAGGGGGATGCTGTCCCGGGATGGGGCACATGCAGAGCGTGCTCCTGCCGGACTGGAGGATTCCGAGTCTGGGATCGGGGACTTTCTGGCTGAGCAGGGGCTGTAACGCGTTGACATGTGAGGAGCCTAGGGATGGGGTGAATACAGTTTGCACGTGGGACGGACGTGCATCTTTGGGGGTCGAGGGATGCCTGCAGCAGGCTGAGCCCTTGGCGTCTAAAGACATCAGGACCTCAGTCAGGGCAGGCCCGGGGGGCAGCAGAGTCTGGAGGCAGAAGCAGCCTCCCCAGAGCCTCTGGAGAGAGGAAGGCCCGACCACACTTTGACCTCATTCCTGACCTCCGGAAGGGGGAGGATGCATTTCTGCGGCTTTCAGCGGCCACGGCCACGTCTGCGAGCACTGGTTCCAGCGGCCCCAGGACACTGATCCAGGAGGGGACTCCTGTCATCCGCAGAGGATGGCACGGAGGTGTCACGGGGAGAAAGTCAAGAGTGATCTCCGAGGCGACCCCATTCTTGGCCTCGGTTTCCACTCCCCAGAAGGAGCACGCAAGGAGGGACCAGTCCCGCCCGGCTGAACGCCCCGGCGGCTCGGCCACAGAAGGACAAAGGCTGGCGGGCAGGCTAGCCAAGTCACCAGTAACCGTGAGGGAAAAGCCGTCTCCATTCCAGAAGGTTCTTCCTGGGAGAGAGCACTCGGTGGCCCGGAAGGCAGGAGGCCCCATTCGTAAGACCCCACTCACGCCCGTCAGGCCAGCGTGATCCCAGAACGTTCCCGACTGTGCGAATTAAGGACACGAGCGCTCGTCGTGCCAAATCCGCTGCGTCCTTTCAGACTCTCATTGAAGGAACCCGATGATCTTCTCCAACGCGAGTCTCCGTGTTCAAAGGCTGGCCTCCCACTACCGCCCCCTCCTCGACACGCCCAGTGGCCGTGACCGCCACATACCGCTCTGGGCTGCGGCCACCACGGAGGCTCAGAGTTCGGGCTTTGGAGCCTCAGTGCACCCCAATCCAGACATGTCCTGCCGTCTGCAAAATCCGTATCTTGTTGGAAAGGCTGTTGGGATGACCTGTGGTGGCCCTGAGCCTCCTGCTTGGAGCCGTCCCATGGTCATAAGGGCGCCCAGCCCAGTTAGCTGCTGGCCCCGGCTGTCAGGGGCTACAGTGTGGCCGGGCATGAGCCCTGGTCTCTTGGGCCCCCGGCCAGGCCCTTCCCTCCCCACTGCACTTAGCCCGGGGTCCGGACGGCGGCCTGTCCCCTGCAGTACCTAGTGGGACTCTGCACCTGACCTCCTCTGACCCGCACCCCAGGGCGGCTGCTGAGCTCACCGAGGGATGGATCAGGGCCTCTCGGTTGTGCACGGTGCCCCACGTGGCAATTCCGACAGTGACGACTTCTCCTTCATCGTGGCAGCGGCTCAGGGTGAAGTCCCGCACCGCCTCGCCCACCTGCTTCATGACGCCCGCGTGGGACCCCCCGGTGATAATCCAGGCCCCTGGGGAGAGGAGCAGAGGTGAGCGCCCGCCACGTGCCAGCCTGACCCCGGAGGCCCTGTGTGCTCCCTCCCGTTGATCTGTGGGGCCTCCACTGGGCTCTCTGACGCCTCGTCAGGAGTTTCTCAGGACCGGGACCACAGAGGAAGCCACACTGTGATTCTGCCTTCGCAGTGCGGCTCCGGGGGCCGAGACTTCCCACCCGCCCAGGCCAGGGGTGGGGGACAGGGACGGGGGCTGCGGGCCTCTCTCCCCACCAGCCCGCTGCCTCTCTCTGTCCTGCACTTGGGAACATGTCTGTCTGAATTCTTCTACTCCAAGACATAAATGTCCCTTCTTCCCCGTGGTTCCTGGGGCCTGAGTGTGGCGGCCTGAACCCCACCTCCTGACCTACTCACCCTACCACGCTGCCTATTGGCATGTGGCTCGCAGTGGCCCCCACAGGGCACCCCCTTCCCTGCTGTGGTCCAGCCTGACCCAGGGGACCGGCTCTGGTCACCCCAGGCAGGCAAGGAGAAGGGACGCCAAGCCTGGGTGCCGTGAGATTGTGTCACAGCTGTTTCTGCCGCACCCCTGTCTGTCTTCTGCCCTGAGAAAGATCCCCAGTGCCATCTGCTCCCCTGACCTGGAAGCCAGTTTTGTGCAGCAGTGCCGTAAGGAACATGCTCAAACACGTGGCCTGGGCTTTGGGGCGGGGATGTGGCAGCAAGGACATTGCTAATGAATGCTAAAGAGATAACCATCAAGGCATGTCACCTGAGAAGACCTGTAGGACAGGTGAGCCCCGATGGGTTCGCAGCCCAGGTCGGGAGCGTGCCTGGATGATGGCCGCATTCAGCCAGGTCCCACGTGTGAGGAGACTCCAGGAGGACTCAGACCGAGCCTCTGTTTCAGGGCAAGGACCAAACAGAGGGCGTGGCCCTCCTGCGTGGCTAAAGCCAGAGCCTAGAAGGAGGGTTGGCCTTCCGGGAGTGGCCCCAGTCTCACCTGGACCCAGAACCCTTGCTCTCCTGCCATGAACCGACCCAGTGTAGCCCCCTTGGAGGCCGTGGGCACCGTGGCTACGGTTCCAGCATCACTCTGACACAGCGCCAAAGGCCACACCCCGTGGCCCTCCCCTGGGATCCCTGGAGGTGTGGCCTTGGGGGGCATAGAACCCCGAGGCCGTCCCCTCACATGGCAGTTTCTCCTTCTCAGACATGGACGGATGGAGTAGGCAACAGGGCTTTGGTTAACGGAAACCCTCATGGACAGCCCCATGACTAGAACCCCTGCAGCCTCCTCCACCAGCCACCGCATTGGCTCACAGTTGCCTTGGGCTTCCTGATGGTACAGAGCCAGGTGGGGCCACCGGGAGCTCGCCAGAGCTGTGTCTGCCCCACGAGCACCTGAGCAGCAGCCCCTGTGGGCCAGCAAGGAAGGGCTTGGTGAGTCTGACCCAACTGGGCATGGCCTCGGGGACCCCCAAGGCTGCTCTGGTCCCCACCCCCCAGGGCTGTCTGCTCAGCCCGTGGCTCCCAGCCCCAAGGGCTACCTGTGGTCTGGGCCACCTTGACCAGGCCTCTCCGGAACACACTCTTCAGCCTGGGCTTCATGTTGAAGTCCTTAGCCCCACCTGTCACCGAGATGAGGAGGTTGGGGATGTCCAGGCCCCAGTACTGGGTCATGAGGTGGTAGATCACGCTGGGGGGTGTGTCCTGGGAGAGGCGGACATACTGTAGGGAAGTCAGAGGACAGCAGAGGACATGCTGTGTCAGTGGGTGGCCAGCCGAGCCCCAAAGAGGGCCGTGCGGCCATGCCTGAGAGCCCCACCAGCGGGATGGCCACCTCCCACCCTGGGTCTACACCAGTGAGTCAAAGTGTCCACGCCCAAGCAGGATGCAGATTGAGAGGAGGGGGAAGGGGCAAAGGCCCAGAAGCAAGGCCCAGCAGGATGACAGGCCACCCTGGAGAGACCAGCCGCACCTTCCCAGCCCCCTCGGCCCAGCCCTGTGCCCATAGCACCCTCCCCATTCTGCTTCTCTGCTGTAGGACACACCCAGCCCAAGTGGTGACCCAGAACTTGGAGAGCCCCGTGGGTCTCCTGTGAGCCTTGTGGAGCCCCCGCCCACCCCTCCCCCAGTGCTGGCAGGCTGGATGCCTTGGGTTTCAGCCCGCCTCTCTCCCACACCGGGAAGTCCTGGCCACCTCGGATCACAGAAGGTTGAATGAGTCCACAGTGAGAACAACGGAGGGAGGAAGACCAACCTTTCCCACCTTCTGGCCCAGGCCCGTGAAAACAATGTCACCAAAGGCGTCCGTTGGCATCTCCTGGACATGTTTTTTGGGGTCCCAATCCTTGCCCTGCAAAGTGTGGGGCCTGGTGGCCTCCTCCAAGTGTTGCTGGCGTGTGTGTCCGCACTCACACACCACCTTCCTGCGAAGACCGCACAGTCACTGGAGGAAGCAAGCTGCCTCTGTGCTCCCCTCAGGGGTGTCAACAGGGGCCCAGTGGAGGGTCAGGACTTTCACCCCCCAGCAGTGAGGAGGCACCCCCAGCAACAGTGTCAGTGGAGGCCCAGTGGGGCACTGAGCATCCCTCCCATGCCCACAGGAACAGGAAGCCCCTCCCTGCCAAGTATCAACTCAGGCCGAAAGAGCTTGGACTTCCATCCCCACAGGGCACAGATATGTCAGAGGGGACCTGCCAAAACACAGGATGCAACATCTTACATATAACACCCAGAATATCACAGTTTCAGATGGAAAATCACTAGTCATCCCAGGAACCAGGAAAATCTCCACCAGAACGAGGAAAGACAGCAGCCCCCAATGTCAAGGTGACATAGATGGTAGGATTATCTGACAAGGATTTTGTGGCAGCTATCACAAAATGCTTTACCAAGGAATCATGAACACACTTGAAAAAGATGGAAAAAACATAAAGTCTCAGCAAAGAAATAGAAGGTACATCGAATGGAAATTTAGAAGTAAAAAGTGCACTAACTAACCAAAATTTTCTTGAAAATCAGTAGGTGAACTCACCCAATGAATGAAGGTGGCAGAGGAGAGAATCCACAAACTTGAAAACAGAACATGGAAATAACCCAACACAAACACCAGAGAGAAAACAGGCCTAAATAAACAGCCTCTGGGACCTGCAGAACTATAACAAACGACCAAACGTACGTGTCTTCAGAGTCCCAGAGGGAAGAGAGAAAGGAGGCAGGGCTGGAAAAGCATGTAAAGAAATTATGACCAATCACAATGATCACTGAGTTATGTATGCAAGTGCTGAATCATGGTATTGTTCAGCTGAAACCACATTACACTTAAATTAAAATTGAAAAGTTAATTTAAAAAATTATGACCAAGGGGGAGCCTTCTCAGTAATGCAAGGTTGGGTTATCATATTAACAGAATAAGGAAGAAAAGTCCAATAATAATTTGATGGGTGCATAAAGTGTTTTACCAAATTCAACACCTGTTTATAATTGCAACTCTCAATGAAGCAAGAAGAGAGGGGAACTTCCTCAACCTGGTGAAAAGGCATCTGTGGAACTCCTACTGCTAACATCATACTCAAGGATGAAAGGCTGAGCACTTTGTCGTGAATACTGGGGACAAGACAGTGGTGTCCCCCCTCAGCTCCGCTGGGCAGCATGGCACTGGAGATCCTAGATAAAAGAATGGCAGAAAGGAAAGAAAAGAGAAGGGAAGGGAAGAAAGAAGGAAGGGAAAGAGGGAAAGAAAAGAAAGAAAAGACACACATACGGAAAAGAAGTAAAACTATCTTTATTCACATACGGATAATTTTGAGTGTAGAAAATCCCAAGGAATCTATAAAAAGCTATAAGACTGACATTAAGTCTAACACATTTGGGGGGTACAATATCAACAGAAATAAATCAATTTTATGTCTAAATAGCAGTAGCAAACAATTAGAAACTGAAATCAAAACAAAATACTACCTATAATAGCAAAGAAAAATAACAAATGGCCAAAATCTCCCGCATTTGGAAAGAAGATCTAAGTCCACAGATTCAAGAATCTGAGGGAACACCAAACACTATGAACCCAAAGAGAGGCCTACCAGGATACAAGACATCAAACTTCATAAACTGAAGACAAAAGAAAAAATCTTGAACGCAGCAAGACCAAAATGACACCTTATGTACTGGGGGAAATCATTCAAATAACAAGCAACTTCTCATCAGAAACCAAAAAGAAGTGCAAGGAGGAAGTGGCGTACAAAACCAGAACCTACCAACCCAGAATTCTCTACTCAGCAAATAAACGATTCACACGGGAAGTAGAGGCTGGACATCCTCCTGCAGTAAAACTAAGGGAATCACCCGCAGAGCTACCCAAAAAGGAGAGATAAAGGACGTTCTCTAAACAGAAGTGGAGTGATAGCAGGTGGAATCGTTGAATATCAGAAAGGGAGAAAGAACAATAGGAAGGGTAAATGGGACTCCAAAGACACGTTCAAGTCCCCCAGAAGTGCAGAAAAAGGAAAACAAAAAACCAAACTGAAAACAGAAAAATGCAGTGGCAGACTCAAATCCTAACATATCCGTAATTACATTAAATATAATATCCTAAATAAGCCAATTTAAAAAAACACAGATCGGCAGAGTGGGCTAAAAAAAAATAAGACCCAATTATTTGATTTCTTCAAAAATCTCACTTCTGGTATAGTGTTGGAGGCAAACTGGAAGTGATCAGACCACTCGGTAATGAAGAGGAGCACATGGACACATGCAACAACCCGAGTGGATCTTGAAGGCCTTGTGCTGAGCGAAACACTGAAAAGATAGTGAGGGTAGGGTTCCTTATGTAACAGTCTCAACGTGAGAAAGTTAAAGGGATGAAGAACAAGTTCGTGGTTGCCAGGGGTTAGGGTGACGGGGGCAGAACCAGTGGTGGAAACAGCGGTGCTATCTGTTGTATCTCGGCAACTTGCAAAAATCTACAATTATTCCAAAATAAAAGGCTAAAAAAACCCCTAGACACAGGGCCAACAAGGTGCTGATGCCCAGCCTCGCAGCTGGACCTGGGGCCCAGCTGGCCTAACGTGGGTGCTGCTACAGGAGAACCCCATCTCGGGGACTCCCCACTCTGGTTTCTGCTTTCCCCGCAAGAATGCGCCCACGCCTCCTATCAGCCATGACCTCTTCTCTTATTCCCTTCATGTTCATGGGTTGAGACTTCTTGTTCCTTTACTGCTATTCACGGGGGCTTCAGGAGAAAGAGGAGATAAATGTGCACTTTATGCCTTGTTTAATTGGAAATTATGAATGTTTAGGTTCTGATTTTTCACTAGTATCAAGTGACCTGAAAGACAAGATCCAGATGAGACAGAACAACCAGTCCAAGGCCAGGTGAGACCAGAGCCAGGTGAGACCAGGGCCAGGTAGCACAGGGGAAGGACGGCTGGGCTGCCTGCCAATTACCTAGTGTAGAGCATTGCTCTGATTCTCCATTTCTCTGCTGGTCAATGGGGAAAACAGTACACTCCCCAACCCCCACCCGGCCAAACGCTTTGAGGGTCAAACAAGGTTCTAGAAATAAATTTTTTAAGATTTTACTTATTTCTTTGAGAGAGAGAGAGCATGTGCATGTGAGCCAGGGGAGGGGCACAGTGACAAGCACACTCCCCACTGAGCACAGAGCCCAACCCAGGGCTCAATCCTAGGACCCTGCGATCATGACCTGAGTCCAAGTCAGATGCCCAACTGAGCCACCAGGCGCCCCTAGAAATAATTCATAAAACTAGTGCAAAACAATGGCGCATACAGAGCACCAAGGACGGGTTAGGAGACCCACAGCCTCTTACGCTGCACACAGAAGTAGACTCAAAATGGGTGGAAGACCTGAATATGAGGAGGAGGACACGGGCAGCAACCTCTGTGACCTCAGCCACAGCAAATTCTCCCTAGACTCGGCTCCAAAGGCAAGGGAAGCAAGGGCAGAAATGAGCTACTGGGACTTCATCAAGATCAAAAGCTTCTGCACAGCAAAGGGAACAGTTGACAAAATCAAAGACAACTGACAGAATGGGAGAAAGTATTTGCAAATGTCTTATCAGATAGAGGGCTAATATCCAAGATCTCTAAAGAACTTATGGAACTCAACACCCAAAGAACAAATAACCCAATCAAGAAATGGGCAGAGGACATGAACAGACATTTCTGCAAAGAAGACATCCAGATGACCAACAGACACATGAAAAAGTGCTCCACATCTCTCAGCATCAGGGAAATACAAATCAAAACCACAATGAGATCCCACCTCACACCAGCCAGAATGGCTAAAATTAACAAGTCAGGAAACGACAGATGCTGGCGAGGATGTGGAGAAAGGGGAACCCTCCTACACTGTTGGTGGGAATGCAGGCTGGTGCAACCGCTCTGGAGAACAGCACGGAGGGTCCTCAAAAGGTTGAAAATAGAACTACCCTATGACCCAGCAATTGCACTACTGGGTATTTACCCCAAAGATGCAGATGGAGTGATCCAGAGGGGCCCCTGCCCCCCAGTGTTCACAGCAGCGACGCCCACGACAGCCAGACTACGGGAAGAGCCCGGATGTCCGTCAGACAGACGGACGGACAGAGAAGACGGGGTTCGTCTACACAACGGACTGTGACTCGGCCATCAGAAGGGGAGACGTCCTGCCCTTTGCATTGACGTGGTTGGAACTGGGGGTATTGTGCTGAGTGAAGTGAGTCAGCGGGAGAAAGACACTTACATGATCTCACTCGTATGTGGGATTTAAGAAACAAAACAGGGGCATAGAGGAAGGGAGGGGGGAAATAAAACAAGACAAAATCAGAGAGACAAACCATAAGCGATGCTAAACTCTAGGAAACAGGTTGCAGGAGGTGGGGGGATGGGCTGACGGGGGGCGGGCATTCAGGAGGGCACGTGATGGGACGAGCACTGGGTGCTGCATGCAGCTGGGACTCCCTGACCTCCTCCCCGAGACTAATAATACACTGTGCGTTAACCACATCGAATTTAAATGAAAACTAAAAAGAGAGACCCACAGCCTGCCCTGTAGCCCGTGCTCCAGGGCTCTTCTAGAGCTGCCCCTCCTGGTGTGCATAGTGACCACAGGGCCCTCCCAGTGCTCTGAGCACAAGTGCCCACCCATGGTGAACCCAGGGCTTGCCCGCTGACCTCCTCCACGGGCCCCTAAGGGAGACGAAGATCTCCTGCAGTGATCTCGGGGTACACATTGCATGCTGTGTGATCTCCTCAACGTATGGTCCACGGCAGGGAAGGGAACCGCCAGGATGAGGACCCAGCTCTTGCACCTTGGCCCAGGGCTGCCCCCGACTTTCTAAGTCTCTAATGGCCTCTGACGGGCCACCTCCCTAGCTTGTCCCTGAGCCAGCCCTCTCAGCAGAGCCTGGGTCTGAAACCTAAGTGGCTCACTATGCTGACTCAAGGCAGGAAACGGCACCCAGTCCACTGGCCCAGAAATGAAATAGTCAGCCTCTCTACAGAGCTCTTGGCCCAGATGGGCATGATAGGGGACACCAGCACTAGTCCCGGTGGGAGCACGGAGCCCACAGACACGCGGTCTCTCGTGTGGGCCCCTCCCTGCGGCCAGGAGAGGCACCCTGACTCCCTGAGCACACTCGTCTCGTCCTCAAGATCATTTCCCAAGCACCCGCTTCAGTCTCTGTGCGGGACTGCGGAGGATGTGGTGTTCCAGGGAAGAGAACCAGCACACCAGGGCCTGGAGATCAACGTGCCAGAATACGGGCCAGGGTGGTGGTGGAGGGAAGGGAGAGCAGAGGAGTGCCCTCTGGACGTGGACCCAGTTAGAGATGCCGGGGGAGGCAGGGGTTCGGGTCTGGAAGAGGGTGGGGGACACCCTAGTGCACTTGATGGAAATGTTTCAAGTGTCGAAATGCACCTTTTCTGAAGCTCGGTGTGTGATGGGAAGGACCTTCCCCACGCTCGTGCCGTCCACTGGAGGGACCCGTCTGACGGACCCGACGAGAAGGGCTCTGTGCCGAGTGCAGCCGGCTCCCGAGGCGAGAGCTGGTGCAGCTGGTGCAGCTGGTGACTCCCCGCTCACACGGCTGGCCCCCACTGGGCCCCGCCGGCCCCGGCCGGCCCCGGCCGCGCCTGCTGAGCTCCCAGTTAGCGGAGGACGGAAAACCTCCACGCAGCCGCCCCTCACTAAGCTTGCCGCCCTCCCTGTGGCTCCTGGCGCCCTGGGCCCCAGAGCTCTCCCCAGGACCTCGGGGGGCCTGCTTCCCCTCTCCAGCTGTAAATCCTGTCCTCGAGGCCCCATTCATTTAAAGCTTCTGAAACACAATTTAGGGACCTGCATTAAGTAACAAGACACAGCCAATCAGGAAACAGTGGACGTCATTCATCCTAGTTGCCGCTGACCAATTACAAGGACGCGGACTCACAGTGAAACTCCTCTGGCTGTCCCCATCTCCCCAGCCCTCACTGGGTCCCTCGGTCCCTAGACGCGCACCCCTGCTGTCTCCCTGGGACAGGCTTCCGCATTAACCCTGATGCTAATAAAAGGGCTTCTAGAAATTTCCAGAACCAAACACATCCTGAGCACTTTCTTCAACATGGGGAAAGGGATACTAAGGGAGTACCTCAAACCCAAGCTGTACCCCAGGTCTTGCTGACCCCCATCAACATTCCCCACCGGTAGTAACTCAGAGCAAAGAAGCGGCCCGGGGTGCTGCTGGTGGGGCCCCCCACCCCCGCAAGCTGGAAACCCGACGTGGTCCGTCCCAGAATGAGTCTGCAGCCTGTGGGCCCTGGATGGAGGCGTGGGGGGCTCTAGGGCTCTCTGAGGCTATGTCCATGAGCCTATTTTGAAGTAACTAAAAGCGGAAACCTCGACACAAATTCTCTCCGCACATCGTCAGACTGAGCGGTGTGGCCTGGGAACTGCCCGCCGCGTGTGTCAGAGGGCACTGGGCACTGGCGCCGGCGGGCACCCGGCCGGCCCAGGGTCTGCCGCCTGCACTGGGGGTGAGAACTGTCCTCCGAGGCAGGGCCAAGCTGGGACGTGGCCCCCGATGCGTGTGCAGGGCGTGATGTCACAGGGACAGATGCCACAGGACCCTCATCGCTGGGGACCACTCCTGCCTGGCTCTGCCGTCATCTCTCCCCCATCCCCGTGCAGGGCTCCTCCCACACCATGTGACACGCGTGAGCTGGGAGCTGTCTGTCTGTGGCAGGACGTGAGAAAGTGACTCTGCCACTACAAAGCCACACACTCGTGGTGCCGTGGACGGGATCAAAGACCCGTGTCCGGAGCGTGGGGGAGGGGAGGCTACTTCCAGTGCAGTCAGGGAGGGCTGCTCAGCAGAGGCCACAAGAGCACAGTCGGTGACAAGGAAGCAGTGGACGAAGTAAGAGAGAACGTGGCCCATCCGTGGCCCCCCACACACTCGAGTGTGGCTGCAGGGGAAGCAGGAACTCACACGTGGGCCCTCAAGGACTGCCAAGGACAGCCCCGCCTCCCACGAGCTCCCTGCAAAGCTGTCCGCAGGCTTCCCCCCGACTCAGGGGGAGCCCCACAGGGAGCCAGTGGCTCAGGAGTGAGATGTCCCACAGCGTGGAGGCAGCGTGGCCACGGCTGCCTGTGGAAGGAGTTGTGGTGGCCGCACCAGAGCCACAGGCTCTGTGGGGAGGAGCGGCCACGATGCTGTCAGGGGGCTTTGGGGTGAGGGGGCCCTGTCTGGATTTGGAACCCTCCCCAGTGAGGGGCCTGGGCTGTGGGCTTTCCCTGAGGCCCCTTATGGTTCCCGAACCCTCTCTACTCCACTCTCGACTCCAGAGGGAAGGAACATTCTAGCAGCGTGCCCGTGGCGCCCGAACACCAGGGTTCGAGTCCAAGCACCACTGCGGAGTGGTCCCATCATGACCCCACACGGGTCACTTCCGCGCTCGGCACCTCCCCTACACGCAGGACAGGGGAAGCTGCTCCCCCACAGCGAGCTCCAGGGTGAGCAGAAATGCCGCGAGCGCCCAAGGCCACACAGACAGCCGCACGCGTGGGCAGGGGGAGGGGCGGCCGCCCTGCCAGGCCACTCACCCGGCGTCCGACAGCTTGGAGCTCTCCACGAAGTACACACACTCCTTCTTCTTGATACTTTGCGGGACCCACGAGCTCAGATTTTCTTGCTGAGGACAAAAAGGGCACTTTGAGATCCCAGGGGATCACAGCCCTATTTGGGGGAACACACCTGAGGCGGCTCCTGGACACGGCTGAATGCCCTGTCCAACTTCGGGGGCCCCTTCCTGAGGGGCTAGGGGAGAAGGGAAGGGACCCTTCAGCAGGAGAATCACGTCCTCCTGGGCCCCACTCGATTACCCCAGAACTTGCAGTTTCTGTCACCACTGCCTACCTCGAGAACAGAGCCGTGCAGCGGATAAGGGTCTGGACACCTGCCTCGGTCCTGGAGAGACAGCGAGCTGAGACCCCTCCCACCCGCCCGACCAGGGGCCCAGTGAGTTAAACGTGCCCTTCCCACAGTCCTGTCCCGGGCCCCGGGGCAATCAGCTCCGGGACGTGGGTGGTGCTCAGGGCCCTCCGTCAAATCATGGACGTCAGGGGCGACGGCCTCCCGCGAGTCTGGCCCTGGATAGGACCAACGGGCTTCCCCAGCGCCCTCCCACCAGACCAAGGTCCACGGGAGGGGACAGGCCTGGCCGCTTACCGCTCTCTCAGGCCCCTGTCCCCCAGCTCCGCGGAGCCTCTGCCCCGGGCAGGAAACACAGCCCTCCCTGGTGGTCCCTGCCCCACAAGGCTGTGGTGCAGCCGGCCGCGGGGGCCTGCCGAGCCCCCGGAAGGCTACCTTCGCGCTGTTTCCAAACAGGTGCTGCAGCCTCCGGGTCTTGGCGATGTTGCTATTGCTGCGCCGGAGATGGGGGGCCGTGCCCAGCTCGGCCATCGTCCTGGCTGCACCCCAAAGCCCTCCTCCTGCCTGGAGCCGGCTTTCCTCAGGGTCAGGGGCTCCGTCCTACAGGCCGCTGGCACTCCAGCTTCTGCAGTCTCCTGCCCCGCTCAGGACAGCCTTTCCTGCAGCTCATGAGGCTGAAGGTTCTGGAAGGACACCGTGGAGGGCTGCTGGAATAGGTCAGAGAGGGAAATGAGGCAGGTGTCTGAGAGCACCAGGTGCGTGTCTCCGTGCACGGGTCCGCACACCTCCCCCGCCCACCATGCTCTGTCCCCCAGCAGGGCCCCTGGGCGGTCTGGAAGCACTGGCCGGCGCCTGGAGCCCAGAGGCCCACTTGGAACACAAAAGGCCCAAGAAGAAGCTCCGTCCCCACCCTTGCTGCTCCTGGCTTTCGGAGATCCTGGGGCTGCCCTCCCAGCACGGCCCGGAGTGCAAGGGTGCGAGGCAGCCCCCTCCCCTCTCGGCTCTGCTCTCCGATTCCAGCAGGGAGCCAGACAGCAGCCCCGGGTGCCGCCCCAGGGGCCCCTGTGGCCTGGGTGGGAGAGCCTGCACCATGCCTCCGCAGTCTCCACCAGCCTGGGCGTTTCAAAAGTCCACCAGCCTGGGGGGCGTGGCCACCTCCACCCAGACTTTAAAAGATGGGGCCACCCGGAGCCACGTGACGCAGGGAGAGCGCTAGAGGCAGGTGGGGCTGCAGTGGGCTGTGCCCAGCAAAATCATCAGGCCAGAGGCCTGGGCCAGGGGCCCCCAGGTTTTCGATTTGGTCCGCCCCATCCCCCCATCCTTCCTTCCAGCTGCTCCCCTTCGGGATGGGCATGTCTGTCCTGTGCCCACCCTTGCATTCGGGACAGCTTCACAGCTGGAGAGGTGCTGCCTCAGCACGACCGTCCCTGGGGTCTCCCCAACCCCCGACTTAGAGGAGATTTAGATCGGACTTTGGACTCAGACTTGGGAGTTGATGCCGGAAAGAGTTCAAACTCGGGCTGTTGGGATGGAGCGAATGTATTTCTCCTGCGAGAAGGACGTGACTTCCAGGGGCCAGGAGGGGAAGGCTAGGGGCTGAAGGTGCTCCCCTGACATTCATAGGCTGAAACTGCTCCCCCAAAGGTGATGGCCGTAGGAAGCAGGGCCTCTGGGAGGTGATCGGGGAGGGGCGAGCCCTCATGACTGGGGTCAGTGCTCTTAGGAAGGAGACCCCCGGGACCCCTCTTGTCCCTTCCCCGCTGTGAGGACACAGAGGGGCCCTCAGATTCAGCAGCCTGAGCCTGAGACGCTGGCCTGACCCTCTCTCTCCCTCCCTCCTCTCCTCCCCCCTCCCCCACCCCATAGTCTGAGTCCTGGAAGAGTCTGGAAACCCAGGGCTGACCATGACCTTACCAAGCCCCCCCTTCAACCTTCTCTGAGGTTCTCCCCCAAATCTGACCACGCATTTCCCCCCGAAAGCGGTTGGGGTCACCCTAGTTCTCCATGTGCAATGGCACAGGTGTGTGTTAAGAACCTCTTGCAAGGAAGTGAAGAAACACACAGAAGGCGTCAGCACACGGGCCTGCACGTACCGCCCCACAAAGTCTAGGGGTCACCGTAAAACTCCTTCTGCTTTGCTGCATGCTTGGAAATTTTTACCTAAGAGGTGAGGGAAAAAACCGAAACACAACCAATGGACTCAAAAAGTAGAGCACAACGGTATCAGCACTAATTATACTAAGTACATGGAGTCAGGGCAGCTGTATAAATGTGTCTGAAATACAAAAAAAAAAAAAAAAAAGCCACATCTACAGACGACGTTTGGCACAGGAGCCCTGAGGCAATGTGGAGCTGTTGCCACAGAGAGAGCGGGCCTGGGCGCGCAGGGCCAAGCCGAGCCGGGCGGCTGCCCCAGTCTGAGCTGTGCTCCAAGCCGTCCTCAGGAGAAAGGACGGAGGGGCCGCCGGCTGTGAACACCAGTGGGTGGGGGAGGGTCCCACAGCAGCTTCTGGACCCAGGCGGCAGCCCTCCGCCCCAGGCTCCCGCCGTCCAGGGGGAAAGACCATGCCCCTGGCTGCATCAGG
>PISX010009040.1:0-78092 GCA_004024625.1 Mellivora capensis
TAAACAGACTCTGCCCTGAAGAGGACATTAGGCAATATCTGGAGATGTTTTTGATTGTCACAGTTGGGGGCTGGGTGTTACTGGCACCTAGTGGGTAGAGGTCAGGGATCTGTTACAGATCCTACAGTGCAAACACAGCCCCGCATACTAGAGGACTATCAGGTCCAAAATGGCAACAGTGCCAAGGCTAAGAAACCCAGCTCCAAGGAATGGGCAATAGTTCTAGGTGGTTCCAGGGAAGGTCTAGAGGAAAAAAGAGAACGACTGTGGCAACAATAAGTAGTCAGCTAGCTTTTCTATCTGACAAGAGCCACTCCTCCTTAACTGTGCCCAGAGGCTACCTTTCCGGGGATCTCCCTGGTCCCTGGGTTCAAGTCCATCCACTCTGCCTTCTCTATATTTAGGTATGTACAACATCCTCTGGTTCCCTAGACATATCACCTTCATTGTAGGGATTGTACTATATCATTATTTGTTTGCATCCTAGGTCTATCCTACCAGACTCTAGACTCCTGGTTCTAAAAATTGGCCTCAGGCTAGAACCACCAGGGGGCATTCAAAAGTACCACCTTCTGTGTCCCAGCCCCCAAATACTGATCTAATTGTTGTAGTGTGCCTGGACATCAGGATTTTTAAAAGCTCCCCCGGGTGATTTTAATATGCAACCAGGGTAGAGAACCATTGTTCTAGAACAGTTTTCCATCCTGAGAGTTGGGTTTATCCCAAAGGCCAAACACATAGTAGGTGCCCAACAAATGCTTTGTGGCTTTAAATTAATTCCTCTGTATTTCAAGTCTAATAATTCAGATGAATTGTAAATATGCAAATTTGTGTTCTATTTATAAATTTGTGAGTTTAAAAAAATGTATCTTGGGGCACCTGGGTGGCTCAGTCAATTAAGTGTCTCCCTTCAGCTCAGGTCACGATCCTGGAGTCCAGCACCAGGCTTTCTGCTCAGTGGGGAGTCCGCTTCTCCCTCTGATTCTCCTCCCTCTCGTGCTCTCTCTCTCTCTCACTCTTTCTCTCTCTCAAATAAAATAAATAAAATCTTTTTTAAAAGTTGAAAAAATTAAAAAATGTATCTTATCCACATTGTTTCCCATCTAAAGTTTAAGATACTTCTAGGACATTGCTATTTTCTGCTTTTTATTTCATACATATACTTTGAATAGCTAGGAAAGCTACGTTTTTATTAGGAGTTCAAAAAATAGGAATAAAGGACAGAAACACCACTCCTGTCCATCCCAGTTCTCACTAGTTTTAACTGCTGCTCCACACTCAGGGGAGCCCTACAGATGTCTGATAGCCCCCAGATGGAATCCTAAGGCTCCCCTCTACCCTCTATCCTACTCTCCCCTCTAACCCAAGGGAAGCAGCCAGGTCAAAATGCTAATTGAAAGGATGACCCTTAAAAGAGCGTTCTATGTTGCTTTGTTTCGTGTTGTTCTGTTTTTGACCTAGTTCAATGTCATCACAGATAATCACCGGACCTTTTGGATTTAGTTCAAAATTTGATGCAAACTTCATTTGAGGGGTAGTAGCAAGGTTGAGAGCAGGTGGATTTTATCTCCGATGCTGCTTCTGAGCACGGGGCTGAAGACATGTTTCCGCTCCCAGGGACGCTCAGGTAAGACTGACTCTGGGGCTAGACTGACATTTGGACCTCGTGTCTGACTGGGAGCACCTGTATTTGTAATGTATTTCTCACTGTCCATGCTTGAACCTGGAAGCTGGTACCTACTTCACGAAGGCCTCTCTCTGACTTTTGAATGACTGAGGCTTCATGAAAGCACGAACAAATGGAACACACAGCATCCCACCTTCAACTCCTCTTCCAACCCTTCTACCAAATCATATTAAAGCTCAAATACCAATTCAAACTGACCTCTTAATGTATCTACGGAGCATCAAGGAGAAGAGCCTCACGGGGCTATTTGATGATGGGTGACTACCGTCTGTTTGCTAAGAAGTCAAGAACCAATTCTTTATAAGCTTTGGGTCTATTTCCCCTTCTCAGCTTCCAAAAGTAAAGACCACTCAACAAGCATCTTTCCGTGGCTGATGTCTTAACTTTTAAATCAAGCAGCAGATTACTCACCTCGATTCCCTTAGAGACAGGATGCCCAATAAGGTGCCATTAGCCATATTTTGATTCTGTTAGGGGTACAAAATCATTAAGAATTATAACAAATGTTGTGGGTTTTTTTCTTACACTCTCTAACAAGAAGCTGTTCTTCAGTTTCGTTGGCCACCCAAAGAAATACACCCCAAAACAGAATGCTAACCAAAGATCAAATCCTATCGACTGAGCTGGTTTCTGTTTTTATATTTCCTTTAAAAAATATCCTGAATCGGGACGCCTGGGTGGCTCAGTTGGTTAAGTGGCTGCCTTCGGCTCAGGTCATGATCCCAGCGTCCTGGGATCGAGTCCCACATCGGACTCCTTGCTCGGCAGGGAGCCTGCTTCTCCCTCTGCCTCTGCCTGCCACTCTGTCTGCCTGTGCTTGCTCGCTCTCCCTCTCTCTCTGACAAAAAATAAATTTAAAAAAATAATAAATAAATAAATAAAAATATTCTGAATCAGCAAGTCCAATGTGCTCACTGATTTCATTGTTCCAAGGGTTCCCCCAAAAGAATATGTTAAAGCTCTCCACATTAAAAGGTCCCAGACTTAAGTAAGGATCCCAGTGTAAAGAGGGAACTTGGTAGCAGACTCCACTGCATTTCTAGCACCTTCTTCCTCACCTGGCGCATAGTGGGTGCTCAGGAAATAGTCACTAAAAGAAAGAACCACATTTGGCTGGGATCCTCTGACCCAATCTAGGTCATGGGAAGACTGACACTACTGTCTCTGAATCCCCTGTGGGCTGGAACAGGATCAGATTCATAAGACTCCTCTTAGATTCAGTATATTTCTTATTGCCAGAAGTTTCTACTATAATTTAAAAATTTTTTTAAAGGCAATAGGATTCCATCATATAAACATTCAGCAGCAAGCTTAGTGAAAACTGAAATATGCTTATTAACAAAGTACCGTGATTATTATGAAGTCAAACCCTCTTGACAAAGCTAGGGATTCAACAACACATGTTTTTATTTAAATTTGGTCCTAAAAGTAAATATGCCAAATACCACGAATAATCTGAACCTTAAACAAATCTTTTAAATGCACAAGCACTTGCTTTTTAAAATTACGATTAAAAAAAAAATCTTTAAAACCTACCTGGGTACCATTGCTTTCTTCATATGGAAACATTATTTCACCTCTAAAGAATGCTAAAAATAAATTTGCAAAACAAAATTTGAGACTTGCATCCTTAGAGTTTAAGGATTAATACAACACAGGAAAAGATTGTCAGATTAATAATGAATAATCAAACTAATACAATAACTGGTTTCATCAAATTCTTCGCAGTTACTCAGATTTACTGTCTTTTCTGTCAGAACTGTACTCAATGACCATCGGTACAATTTTCAGAAAATGTGAACAATAAATTCTATGTGGGAATGTGGAAAGAGAAAAACCTTGTCTCCTGGTCAAGAAATCTTAATCCGACATGCTGCTCATCAGAGCCTCGTGTCCCATAAAGATGCTAACTTGGGGAACTGGCTCTAACATACAAAATATTTTGAGGGGCGCCGGGGTGACTCAGTCGGATAAGCATCTGCTTTCAGCTCAGGGCATGATCCCAGGGTCCTGGGATCAAGCTCTCTACCCGGGCTCCCTGCTCGGCGGGGAGCCTGCTTCTCCCTCTCCTTCTGCCCCTGCCTGTGCTCGTGCTCTGTTTGTCTTCTTTCAAATGAATAAAATAAAATCTTTAAAACATAATCTTTTGGTGTTTTCTGGTTGTAGTTATATACAAAAAGGAGGGAGAGAAAAAGTGTTTCTCAGAAATTAAGCAGCCATATAACAGTCCAGTTATTCCTTGTCATTTGACTTGTTTTTTTTTTAAAGATTTTATTTATTTATTTGACAGAGAGAGAGACACAGCGAAAGAGGGAACACAAGCAGGAGTGTGTGAGGGAGAAGCAGGCTTCCTGCTGAGCAGGGAGCCCCATGTGGGGCTCGATACCAGCACCCAGGGGTCATGACCTGAGCCAAAGGCAGACGCTTAACGGATAAGCCACCCAGGCGCGCCTTTTTCTTCTTTTTAAAAACAGAGCTACCAAGTGCAATCTCTCCCCAAGAACAACGTTAAGATTTTGCTTTTGAAACCTGAATAGTATGCAGGGAAAATCCTTTCTTCAATTGAACAACTCATTGTGTCTTTCGTCCCAGAAATGCCAGAAAACTCTGTTCTTAAAATGCGCACTTCGGGAAAACACAGAACTCAATTTCAGTCAATCTGTTTCCTATAGGGTATACTTGGAGGGGCTCCAAGTCGATTAAAAAAAAAAGAAAGAAAGAAAGAAAGAAAGAAAGAAAGAAAGAAAGAAAGAAAGAAAGAAAGAAAATAGAGACTGCTTAACAGAAGTACACTGTGTGCACTTCATAATCTACAGAGACAGAAAACCGGCCTCTTGAGCAGAAGGCAAAGAGGTCATACGAACTAGGGCAGGTGTCAGCTATTTTTCTGGTATCCGATCAGATATTCAAGGTTTTGTGGGCCATTCGTTCTGTCAGAACTACTCAACTTTGCAGTTGCAGCATGAGAGATGCCAAACAATACGTACACGAATGACATGGCTATGTCCCAATAAAACTTTATTTACAAAAACAGGTGGCAGGCATTATTTAGGCTATGGGCAGTCGTTTGTCAACTCCTGAGCTGGAGGCTTAAATGCCTTCTCAGCCATCTCTAATAGCAACCCAAAGTACCACTGATGCCCACAGCCAAGAACCCAATGGTCCACTTCCACCTAAAATGGCCGACAAAGCCACTGGCCCAGTAACTAACAGGATTTATCTCTTTTAGCAACTTCCCTACTGAGAACCTCAACTTTGGCATATTGATACCGAAATCTCAATTAATGCAGCATGCAATTATTAAAAGTAAAGATGCTTGATATATGCATAGAATTACTTCTAAATTTGGAGGGAAAACCCTTAGCTATTAAAAATGTATTTAGTGAGTGCATGCCGACATCCACAGTTTCTCTCCCTCGCCCCCCTTGGTTCTCCAAGTTCATCCTTCAGTCTTGTGGAACACACGCTGAATTTCATAAACGTGCTGGGAGCCCAGAGGTAACAGAGCAACTGGGAAGCTTTTGACCCTCAGCCTAACTGCCTGGTCGGCTCCCAGTTTTTTCACCAGCCTCCGTTTCCCTTAATGATCTCAGATTAGAACCTGCGAGAAGTGAAGGTTTCTAGTTTCTGGCAGGATACCATGGAGTTTCTGGTGCCAAAAGAGTTGGTTGTTTTCACCAGACACTAAAACAAATGGTCAATTCAGTCACTTAATTGGGGAAAACATTAGTCCAACCAGCTTCCTGGCATCTGTTATTCAAGATGACCGTTTTGGTTTTTTTTTTAAGTAAATGTTCAATTTTCAAAGTTATCAAACATCATGTAGACACAACACTAAACTAGACATTAGTCACCAGTCCAAAACCCAGATGAAGCATAAAAATAATGAAATTACGGAGAATTCAGTAAGAGAAGGGTAAGAAAAGAGGGAGGGAAGAAGAAGAATTACACCATATGTGAAAGTAAAATGTATCTAACAAGTCTTTTTTCCATTTAATCAAAGCTAGCTAATATCTGCCTACTACACTCTACCTGGTGCATTCTATCAGCAGAACGTTCATATACGTAAATCTCACATTCACGGGGCGCCTGGGTGGCTCAGTGGGTTGAGCCTCTGCCTTCAGCTCGGGTCATGATCCCAGGGTCTTGGGATCGAGCCCCGCATCGGGCTCTCTGCTCAGCGGGGAGCCTGCTTCTCCCTCTCTCTCTGTCTGACTCTCTACCTACTTGTGATTTCTCTCTGTCAAATTAATAAATAAGAAATCTTAAAAAAAAAATCTCACATTCACATAAGCAGAAAAGTTTTGGGAACCATTCTTTGAATACAAAGTTTTCTTCTTTTCTAATACTATCCAACCTTAACTTCTTTTACTTGAAGTTGTTTCCTATATTTTTAAAACAAATTATTAAAGGAAACAGCACAAAAGGAACAGAAGAAACAGGAAACATTCCTATAAGGATTGTTTATAAGACTTTAATATTACAAAATACTTCACTACCTTCCTCCTCTCTCTTCCCGTGATCGAGTTCTGACCTGCCACACCATGTTTTTATGTTTTTCACATCTGCATTCATTGGTTTTAATAAGGAAAGAAACCCAGAGAGCCAAACCAACGTGAGAAAAATGGCTGTTTCATTCCTTCCGGCCCATGGCAGAAGGGAAAATATTCCCATTTCAAAAACAGCGTGTTCTCAAGAGATTTCCATCTCCAATTCAAAAAAGAGTGGGCACAGTCTGGGTTCAGGATGGCAAAGTACATCTGGGCACTACTGGAATTAGCATCCAATTAAACTAGGTGTATGTGAGGTTTTCAACATTCCAGTACAGCGGTTTATTTTACTTTTAGCAAAAGACAACACCTTCTTTCTAAGCTATAATGCTTAAGGGCCTATGGAAAAACTTGAGGGATTTATATACCAGAAGTGGCTTTCAATAATTAAGTTCATTACTAGTTAATATTCACAGATCAACTCTAAGGGTATTCGTTATGGATTTAAAGCTATGGCGAAAAATATTTGGCGTAGGGCTTCATGTTCTCGTATTAAGGAAGTTCATCGTCATCTCACTAAGCAACAGGGAGATAATTTCAGGCAGATCTAAAATTCACTTTTGTTTTCATTTGGGACTTCTTAGTAGCCAGGCGATGTGAAGAGAGAGAGATCAGAGAGATACGCATCACATCCTCAACAGGAGAAAAACAAACCTTTTCTCTCTCTGGAGCTCATTTATCTGGCAATATGCAATGTGCACAAGAACTAACCTGAGTCATTGCAAACGGATGACAAATTGCAGATATTTCTCTGGGGTTTGACTCCTGCAAAGAAAACAACCCAGCCGGTTAAACACGTCAACACCTACACTTGCATCCTACATCGTCAAAAGGATTCACAAATTTAGGCATCGAATGTGGACCAAAAATATTGTAAGTTGGGTATCACTGGCTGGATGAATTCCACAAAGACTAGAGGAACAAGAGACCTTTCGTTTCTTAGCTGTCCAGCTATACAGCTTGATTCTTTACTATTCCTTAGTATGTTACTGTCTAATCCCCTACTCCTCCCTCAAAATTTTTATTGTCCTGTTCCCAATTAATCCCTCTCCTGTCTGACATAAAAAGAACAGTGTGAAGGCAAATCGAGCATAGAGACTTTAAATGCAATAGCCCTTACTCATAGGTCCTCCTTCCTTTCCTGGGCAGGGGAGTCTTTGAACGCTCTAATGCTGGTCTTATTTCCTCATGCAAATATATTAAGACATAACAGCAGTGTCATGATGTCATCGCACCTAGGCAAAAACCACGAAATTCAAAACTATTTGCTCAACAACCACCATATTTTACAGGTTTTGGAAGGTTGCAGATACAGCCCCTGCCCTCAATGAGCGTGCAATCTAGTAAGTGATGGTGGCCGGTAAATACAAAGTTATAGTGAGGGCAAAATGGAGGGAAGGCCAGGAAGAGAGACCACACAGGCATACAAAGGAGGGAGAGACAAATGGGAGATGAAATAAGCCATGTTAGAACCAAAGACTTCATACATATTCACCTAAAAAACACTGCATCCTTTGGTGAAAAGAGAAGTACATCTCTTCTTTGGACTTGAAGAGAGCTCAAGGTTTACTCCCCTAAAAATCTTGCCTTAATTTCATCCTTTTGGTGAAGTATATGAAATCTATAGTAAATGAGGGGCAAATGCTGATAACACATTAAGCAAAGTGCCAAGGAGAAAAGACTGTTACATTAAGGAATATTTTGCTGTCCTTGTTAGGTCTGGCTTGGTCAGAATTATGTATGCAATGCCCGACTGCTATTTTATTTCCACTGTACTTTAGGAGTGCATAATTTTTTTTCTTAAGAGAACGAGTTTGGACACAAACTAAAATTAGAACTTGTGTTAGTGCATGTGAAATGGTTTCTGCCAGAATATGATCTGGGTGACGTTTGCCGTATAGGTATTTTGCTTCAAGTAATAGTTTTGATTCTGTGAACAAAGTGAATTTAGGTGCCACAAGGTACCCGACATGTAGAATTCTATATTGTTTCACAGCAATGTCACCCACGCCAAAATAGAAATTTCATTTTGAATATACCTGCTTTAGATGGTGGGTAGTAACGCTTTAAATGTTCTCTATAATCCTTGGTCTACTGTTCACTCAGTGTTACATTCCATCTCTCATCTTTCTCTAAATTTTTGGCACCTTTGTTTCCAGCGATGTGTGTCTTTTGCTGCTTGTGAACCCTGAGAATTTTCTTTCCCATCCTTAGGGCTGTTATCTGTAATTTCCCCCGAGTACATGGCCACAGGTCATCCTTTAAGTCGTGAGTGAGAAAACTTTGTAAAGGGTCAAAAAATAAATATTTTAGGCTTTGTGGGCCATAGAGTCTCTGTCACAACTACTCATCTCTCCTGTTCATTGTACCGGAAAAGTAGCCATAGAAAACATATAAACAAACGGGCATGGCAGTGTCCCAGTAAAACTTTATTTACAAAAATTGGGCAGTGGGCCGTATTTGCCCCACAGGCCACCTATTTTAAATCAACCAGAAGACTTTGTTAAGCAAATCGCATATTCCTACTCTTGCACTAGGTACTTAAAAGTACATCCCTTTATTTGATTTCAAAAGAGTTTGAGGTTGACTCCTCTAAGAATCCTTCCCTCATAAGTTACATCCCATCCATAACCACTAGCACCAGCCCTTTTATTTCCCACGCTTCTTAACCATGTCAGAAACACGGTTGTGTTATCATTTGCCTTTATCTGCATACATGTTTGTGTTAGTTATCTCTTTATCTGCCTTATCTCTCCCCAAACTAGAAGATTCTGAAGTGTGGGCACTGAATAACATCATGAGTATATAGCCCCAGACACTTAGTGCAACTTCAGGTACCCAGTGCATAAACATCTATTCATTAAGAACAGATTTCATTTTAAAAAGGTAGGAAAAGAGAAAGAAAACATAAAAACCAGCCATTTGTTTCATTTTACTTTAGTTATAAAAAAGAAAAGTCTTGATATTGATAGTAAATCATACCTGATGCATTGAAGGTTTTTACTATAGTGATTTTAGTTTTTTCTGCAAAGAAGCAATTTAAATATTAGAGCAGAACTGTTGCTTGTTTTTAAAAAACAATTTGCCATGAGTAGCATTTTAGTGAAATGCTAAGAAAATCATACTGTTGACACCTTTTGGCCACAGTGGCTCTTCCCGGCAGCAGAATATAGGGAAATCACATACCCAGATCCTATAGCATTGAAATAGGGTGGGTGTGGGCTTTGGATTCCCATGTTTACCCAGTTCTCTCCCACCCATTACGCACCCCACTGTTTGTGCCATTCTACTGCGGTTTCCATGTGCTGCTGCTAGACAAATTAATGTGGAGTTACACTTCAGATATGTAGAATTAAGCCACTCTCAGGACCTTCAGGTGACAGGTTGCAAAGAAAAGGTGGTTCAGAATAAAACTTAATGGAAACACAAGATCTAAAATACTGCATATTCTACAATCAAGAAAACGTTCCTGCTATTTTCTCTAGGAGCTAACAGAATATTATCGCTATTACATCCGTAGATAAAATTATTCTCAAAGAGGCTGAAACACTAGACTACGGTTGTACAATAAGCTCACAGCAGAACCAGGACAGAACTGTTCGAACCGCAGACCAATAGGAACACGCTCTGAAGAAGCAAACCTTAGAAACGGCTTCCCCAGAGTATGTCGGGTTCATTTCTCAGATAACGGAGAACCAGGTTTAGAAATCCCTGCCCTAAGGACGGCCAATTAGAAAAGGCTGTGTTCGGGGCACAGACTTGCAAAGGTCTGTCTGCCTGGGTGAGTGGCAAATTCTGAAGAGAACACAAAGCTCAGATCTTGGAGAGAAGCACTTAAGAATGATAACATTACACTACCAGCTTCTGAACCCTCGATTGTGTTATGTGTGACTGATGAGTTCCCGTTTCGGTGTGTGACTGACTCCTGGGTAATGGCTGGTGGTAACTACAGATGCTGACAGTATTTTGCATTATCATATAGTATTTGGTCTGGCCCGATACTGTCCTTCCCAGAGCAAACAAAACACATCTGTGAAATGAACTTCCGGTTCTAGAAACAAAAGTGCTTTTGGGGAAAAATGTTCAACCTCACTAATCAAGAATGTAAAACAGAACCTACAGAATTGAAAGTTCTGATAATATGTGATATAGTCTCAGCTCTCAGCAAAGGTACAGTGACACGGATATCCTCATTCACGGCTGACAGGAATGTCGCTGGGTACAAGCTTTCAAGAGGGTAACTGAGCAGCATGTGTATCAAGGACCTTAAAATACTCGCCAACTGCTAACACATTACATCCAATCCTTAGAATGCTTCCTATGGAAATCGGGAATGAATGCAAAATGTTGGCACAAGGATGTTCATTGCAACAATTTCTATTAAAAAAGTAGAAACAGCTTTAAGAATGTTCAACATATGGTACACAATGGAATATTATCAAGTCATTAATAGTTACAGACAGCGGAAAATACTTATAATTTAATATGAAATCAAAAGGGCAAAACATAAAAATCTATATACACTATGACTATTGTGTAAAATACACACACACACACACACACACTATATATGTATATATGATCATGAATGGAAATATACCAAATGATTAACAGTAACAGTCTTAGAAAAGTAACATTAGAGATGATTTCTTTTTTCTTTCACTAAATTTTTCTATATTCTCCATTTGTTATGAGCTAAGATACATTACTATTACAATTTTTTAATGTTATTTTAAATGGAGGGAGTTCAGGAAAATGATAACACCAGAATGACACTATCAAAGTGAAATGAGTAGTAAATCAACAATTGAAGGCACAGAAGTAGGCAAGGAGACAACATTTAACAACCCAGAAGACTGACCACACAAGTGAGAAACCCAAGAAGGCAGAGGACGAGCTATTATATTTAGAAAGAATTTGGTATTACCTGTTTTGTTTAAAGTGGATAATACACTCGAAGTAGCATCTGAAATAAAGTAATGAAAATTAAGCCTAATTATTGATACGCTTAACAAACACATGCATCTTCTAGATTCCTTAAACATGTCACTTGTCCCCAAATCCTAGAGAAGCTAGAGAGTTTTGCAAAAGCCAGCTGACACTATCAAATGCATTGGCTGCCCACCCTACCACACACCAACCATTCTCCAAACCCCAGACACAAGTATTCATTCTTTTAAAATGTGTGTCCCAAACACAGATGATGTGTCTAAAATACAGCAACACGTTTATTATTATTAGATTTAAATAAATTCATTTATGTTGTTTAATGTTTTATCCCTTTTATACTCCATTATAGTGCAAGTCCCTAAGGGAATATATCCCTTATTCCAGTCAATACCAACTTTAATATATAGCCCTCCAGATGCTTGATGGTACACTCCTATAAAGCAATCTTTAAGTAGCTCTAGCTTAAAATTAAACTTCTTAAACATTATATTTAACTGACTTTTAGAAAAAAAACTCATTTTGACCTTGTTTCCCTTAAAATTCCATTGAAAACCTATTCTAACTGCTATTTCTTTAAATAGAAATCATGGTGTCATTTATTATTCTGGATGAAACCTTAAAGGGGAAAGGCACATATTATCACACTTAAAAACCCACATACAATGGATCTAAAAACTACTGCCAAAGCTATTTTGAAGATGTTCTTTCACTTTAAAAAGTAATTAAATGTAGGGGTGCCTGGGTGGCTCAGTTAAGCATCTGCCTTCGGCTCACGTCATGATCCCAGGGTCCTGGGATGGAGCCCCACATTGGGCTCCCTGCTCAGCAGGAAGCCTGCTTCCCCCTCTCCCACTCCCCCTGCTTGTGTTCCCCCTCTTGCTGTGTCTCTGTGAAATAAATAAAAAAGTAAATCTTTAAAAAGTAATTAAAATATAAAAAACAATAATATCTAGCCCATCCCATTAAGCCAAATATGAATTTAAACCAGTTTCGATCAGTGTGAACTTCATCTAGGATCCTTTAGCTCCTTAACCACCAATTTTTATTTTAACTAAATAAGGGACTGTGATGAGATTTTTATTTTAACTAAGTAAGGGACTGTGGAAAGGGTTAGGTTTGGGTTGCACAAAGATGAAGGCTGCCTACCCACAGAGAGGAACACACAGAACGTGCCTGGTCCACCTCCCTCAGACACAGCCCACTTCTCTGGCGTGATGAAGAAGCTGGGTTTTTTTCTTCATGTTGTGCAACTTAAGAATTAATAAAATCATCTGTAAAAGGGCTATCTTTGAACACTCCATGCTGAATCATTGAAGTCACTGGATGTGCTTTCCACATTTAAACAATCTGTCATATAAAATGTGCTGGCATTGTGTTGGAAAGCAAGATAAATAGGGTACTCAGAATGGGATCAGCATTTCTTCTTTTTCACAGAACAGTTAGCATGGTGGGGGTCTGGCCTCCCTCCATAAGAATGTTTTCATTTAACCAAGAACTTCAGGGTACTCTCCAGAGTCGACAGATTTGGGGATTTGTTTGATTTGGGGTGTTTTTCCTTCAGCATATTTGAATATGAAAACCTTCGACACCACTCATTATACTTATATTCATATTAAGGGTTATCAATTTTCACTTGCTTCAGAAAAATTCTTACCATTTAGGCTTGTAGTTTCAACCTCTTTTGTCCCGAGGCGGGGGTGGGGGGGGAACCAATAAAAGGCATAATTAAATCCAAAACTTAACAAATTGGGCTAAAACTAGGTTTGAATTTTTTTCAAAATCTTGCCTGGAGTACCATTGGTGTAGGGGACAAAACCAACAAAAGACGATTCAACTGCAAGAGGAAAAAAACAGAAAATTTTCAAATTAATATTTTGAAACAATTATTTATTGAATTCTAAAGAGTTAAAATTTTTGAGATAGAATTATGAAAAGAAGTAGACAACATTCTATCAGACCAATATGAATCTCCAAGCCCCATAATCACTCAGAGACTATACACTTAACCAGAGAATTGCAGAGAAAGAACCCCAAGAAATGAAATGAGCACAGCTGTCTCATTTTACAGACAAAGAACTTGAGACTCATCCCTCAAAGCCTGCTCCTACCCATGGAATATTACGGAAATAAGTTTTGGAACCACAGCAAAATATGTGACATACCACTTCCAAATTTTTTCAGCCAGAGAATTCTAGAAAACATTTTATACTTTGAATAATTGTCAAACTACAATTATGAAATATATGAGCACATTGGCTCCACTCTGTTTTAGTAATGCCTGGCACTCTTCCCATTGTGAATTGATTTAAAAAACAAAAAACTTTGCTATCACTCAGTACAGTACCACCTAACACATTTTCCCGGTAAGTTATTTTAAAATATGGCCGCTATTGGGACACCTGGGTGGCTCAGTTGGTTAAGTGGCTGCCTTCGGCTCAGGTCATGATCCTGGCGTCCTGGGATCGAGTCCCACATCAGGCTCCTTGCTCAGCAGGGAGCCTGCTTCTCCCTCTGCCTCTGCCTGCCACTCTGTCTGCCTGTGCTCGCTCGCTCTCTCTCCCTCTCTCTCTGACAAGTAAATAAATTTAAAAAAAAATTTTAAATATGGCCGCTATTAAGACAATCAAGTTCTAAATTTCCCATGGAGTAAATACACTTACGCTAAGAGGTCAATCTACTACACACATTTTGCATGTTTAAGTATTAAAAAGATCCTATGGCTTGACTTCTACATATACACAGGAAAAGTAAACACAAACATTTTACAAGGAACACAAGCTCTGCAGGAGGCCAACTGATATATTCAGTGGTTAAGGACAACATTTGGGTGTGTCAAGGCGCTTGGCTGGCCTGTCTTAGACTGCTCATACGTTGGCTGAAACACACACACCCTATCTTACATTACTGCTTCCATATTTTGTCATTAACTACATTTTTTTTTTTAAATCACCAAGGATATTTCTTAAGAAATAAGACGGTTTCTGAGCAATAAGATTCAAAGTGTGGGTATGGAATCCTTTGCTGTTGGGGCAAAACGAAATAACTGGCCAAAGCTGGGTTTTAATGAATGAGTATCCGCTCTTCTGAAAGGTGATGAGTGGTGAGAAGAGGCCTGTATGCACAACCCCATGCTGGTCCCTGGATGTGTTCCGGCTGTTCCGTTCCAGTTAGTGTGGCTCTCCCCCGGGGAACCCAGGACCCAGGCTTTGACTGGAATCAGTGGGTGCCTCCAAATCTCCATATCCTCTATTTCCATGCAAACAGGATTTTGCTAAGATATCACCAGGATTAAGTCAGATGATGGCTACTGTACTAGGAGAAAAATACAGTGGTTCGTTGCACCCTAGGAACCTAACAGCAAGGGGGCAAATTGGTACAGTCCAAAAAGCTTGGGCTTCGGAGGCTTGCAGTCCTGGTTTGAATCTTCACCCCGTCCCCTCATCACTCAGAATAATGATCGTTATTACTTCTTGAGGGTTTACTCTGGGCCAGGTGCATAGGTCATCTCCTTTCATCTTCATGACTACCTATGAAGCAGATACTATTATATTCCCTGATTTATAGATGAAGCAACTGAGGCCCAGAAAGGTGAAGAAACTTGCCCAAAGTCACAGAGCAATGGGGTGTGCAGAGTGGTGTCCAAGTTCAACCACAAGTAGTTTGGCTCCACAGAATGTGTGAACATAATCAAGTTTTATCCTCTCTGACCCTCAGTTTCCTCATCTAGAATATGGATATAGTAATTCCTATACTGCAAGACTGGAAGCTGAACGAGATGTCTGGAGACTCCTAAGCATGTGGTATGTCCACAAGAAGTAACAGCTATTGTTACTAATTTCATTTAAATGAATTAACAGCAGAAGCTCATTTTGATACAGCTAAGGACAGAATGTGAATTGACTGGCTCCTTACCGTAAAAGATTGTTCTACGATATATGTTATACCAGAAAGAACGCAGAAGGAGGAGGCAAAAAAGCCACGTGCTGCCTGTGCCTGATGGGGGCAGGGAGTTGTGTGACCTTGGGTAAGTTACTGGGACTTCACCATCCCATCGGCTCTCACCATATGGGGCTAGACCACTTTATCCCTGACTTCTGGTTCTGGTTCCAGCTAGCAGTCTTGAATGTGGGTTCTAGTCCTGGTTCCTGCCAACAGGGTCCTAGTGAAAATTTTCTCTTGATTGCCTTCCCATTCTCAGGAGGGCTAAGCCCTCAGAAGTCCTTTGAAAAGTATTTGTTCAGAAGTGACTGAGGAAGTATATTGAAGATAACATCTCATGCCTCAAATATACAGGAACACTGGGCAGGTTTATGTTCTTAATACTCTACGGGAGACCTATGAACGAGAATACTAAAAATAACGTTGAAGAACTTAAGCAGTCCCCCAAATGAAAACCCACAATTTATTCCTAAGCTTTGTCCATAAATGTGGGGGCACCAATTTGCCTGTCCTCTTGTCTGTATGTGCTATTGACTTTTCAGGTGTAGGTTTAATGACAGAATTAAATCAACCTGCATGGAGAAAAGCAATTTTGCTGCACCTGACCTCATGCCCTATTAAATGTGGAACATTGAGACTATTTTCCTCCTCAAATTCCCCAAAGCCATGAAATAACGGTCTTACCAGATGGTGTTAACAGACTGGAATTATCGGCATTCTCTGTTGAGGAAAAAGGTGATTTAAAGTTAGTTTAGTTTGTGCATGAATTTATAGATGAACAGCTTTAACAGGAGCGAATGGAAAATGAATCACAAATAGCTACCAAAAGAGGGCAGTGTATGGCTTTACAATTATTTCCAACAGCCCGTTGTCAGTACTTCTCGACTCACTTCTCTCCAGACACATCTCTGGTGAAGCAATTCTTTCAATTTAACCTGTGACAGTGCTCTCTCTATTCTGTCATATAATGATTTAGTATATTTGAAACTGAAAATGATGACTGAGAACTTCAGTTGTTGGCTGGTAGTCATTAAAATTTGTAAAAGTAAAGGGGCGCCCGGATGGTTTCAGTCAGGGAAGCGTCGAACTACGTTTCCACTCAGGTCATGATCTCAGGGTAGTGGGACCAATCCCAACTCCCTCAGCGGGGAGTCTGCTTAAGATGCTCTCCCTCCCTCTCCCTCTGCTCCTCCCCGCTTGGGCTCTCCATCTCCCTAAAACAAAAAAAAATTCTTTAAATCTTTTTCAAAAAACAATTTGTAAAAGTAAAGGTATAGGGGTGCCTGGGTGGCTCGGTGGGTTAAAGCCTCTGCCTTCGGCTCAGGTCGTGATCCCAGGGTCCTGGGATGGAGCCCCGCATCAGGCTCTCTGCTCAGCAGGGAGCCTGCTTCCCTTCCTCTCTCTCTGCCTGCCTCTCTGCCTACTTGTGATCTCTGTCAAATAAATAAATAAAATCTTTTAAAAAAAAAAAAAGTAAAGGTATATATATATGCATAAATGAAACTTCCATTAACTGTGCTTCCTTGTATGCCTATCTGCACAGCCTTCCTGTCACACCTAGCAAGCCGCTACTTCTTTCTTAGGAGTTAAACCCCATCAGATGCCTCTGGGTTTATAAACTACAGGAACTGCTGTTATCTACTTTCAGAGGATGCTCAGATCCCTTAAAAGGAATTCTATTTTTTCCTCTCTGAAAAACAACACACACTTACTAGCACAACCTGAGATAAATTACAGATAATAAAAAAAGAATTAAAACCACCTATAATTTCACCACCCAAATATAAATGACATTAATATTTTGGCATATATGCTTTACTCTATGTTTATATGTATATCTACATACGTACATAGATATATGGATATGTGTATATATATATGTGTTTATATGTATGAGAAAGTCCCTATCACATCAACGATTTGTATCCCAGTTTTTCTCATGACAGTATATCCCGAACATTCTTCTCTATCATTAAACAATTTTCCACACTACTTAACTCGTGGTCACTGTATAGCATTTTAGTGACTGGATGTACCATTAATTTATACCACAGATTTCATTTTAGTGGTACAGTTTTCCATGATTATCAACAATGTTGTAATAAATACTTTTGGCTAGGGGCACCTTGGTGGCTCAGTTGTTAAGCATCTGCCTTCAGCTCAGGTCATGACCCTGGGGTGCTGGCATTGAGCCCCGAATCCGGCTCTCTGCTTGGCGGGGAGTCTGCTTCTCCCTCTCCCACTCCCCCTGCTTGTGTTCCCTCTCTCGCTGTGTTTTCCTCTGTCAAATAAATAAATAAAAATTTAAAAATTTATTTTTGGCTAAATTTCTGCAATACATACTTGGCTGTGTCCCTCAGAAATTCCTTGATTTTATATGTTAATAAAAAATAAAAAATAAATATTTTTTTAATTTTTTTAAATTTATTTATTTGTCAGAGAGAGGGAGAGAGAGCGAGCGAGCACAGGCAGACAGAGTGGCAGGCAGAGGCAGAGGGAGAAGCAGGCTCCCTGCTGAGCAAGGAGCCCGATGCGGGACTCGATCCCAGGATGCTGGGATCATGACCTGAGCCGAAGGCAGCCGCTTAACCAACTGAGCCACCCAGGCGTCCCAAAAAATAAATATTTTAAAAAGAAATTCCTTGATTTTGGCTGCCAAAATGCCCTACAGAAAACAAACCAATTTATACAGCTCTCTGCAGCCATGAATGCTACTCCCCCAAACTC
Organism: Mellivora capensis; assembly: GCA_004024625.1. Lineage (NCBI taxonomy): Eukaryota > Metazoa > Chordata > Mammalia > Carnivora > Mustelidae > Mellivora > Mellivora capensis. Next base: position 17,854 of record PISX010009040.1, read on the forward strand.
TCACCCATGTGCGGTATTACCTTTAAAGTTTTAAATTTTTTTAAATTACAAAGGAAAGATTATCTCTATAGAGGTATCTTGAAATACAATTTAAAAAATAATATGTATGTTTGGGGGATGCTGGGGTGGCTCAGTAGGCTAGGTGTCTGACTCTTGATTTCGGCTCGGGTCACAATCTGGGAGTTGTGGGATCAAGCCCCATGCCCACTCAGTAGAGACACTGCTTGAGATTCTCTCTCCTTGTCCCTCAGCCCCTCTCGAAAGTGCTCTAAAAGAAATAAATTGATCTTAAAAAACAAAACAAAACAAAAAAAGAGGGGTGCCTGGGTGGCTCAGTGGGTTAAGCATCTGTCTTCAGCTCAGGTCATGATCCCAGGGTCCTGGGATCAAGCCCTGCATCGGGCTCACTGCTCAGCAGGAAGCCTACTCCCCCCCCCCTTTCTCTCTGCCTGCTTCTCTGCCTACTTGTGATCTCTGTCAAATAAATAAATAAAATCTTGGGGTGCCTGGGTGGCTCAGTGGGTTAAAGCCTCTGCCTTCAGCTCAGGTCATGATCCCAGGGTCCTGGGATCGAGCCCCGCATCAGGCTCTCTGCTCCTCGGGGAGCCTGCTTCCTCCTCTCTCTCTGCCTGTCTCTGCCTACTTTTGGTCTCTGTCTGTCAAATAAATAAATAAAATCTTTAAATAAATAAATAAATAAATAAATAAATAAATAAATAAAATCTTTTAAAAAAAAAGAATACGTATGTTTGGAAAGTAAAATTGCACATTATATATGTGTTTATATGTATGAGAAAGTCCCTATCACATCAACGACTTGTATCCCAATTTTTCTCATGACAGTATATCCCGAACATTCTTCTCTATCATTAAACAATTTTCCACAATACTTAACTTGTGGTCACTGTATAGCATTTCAAGGAAATGAAATGAAATGAAACATACCTGGTAGGCTCCACAAGCCTATTTTTTCGAGGTGGTGGTCGGGTACTGGGATCATTAAAGCACAATTCAGCTTAAAAAAAGCAAGACCGATTGAGTGTTCAAGTTCCCAAGTGCGCTACAGCCAACAAGGCAAATGTACTCAAGTGGGGCCTTGACGCCCCAATTTAATTGGAAGTGCCTCCTCTTAGTCTCTGCCCTTCAGTATCTCCCTCAGGCTACTTTAATATTCCACCAATTAAAGAGTCAGTCGAGGGGCGCCTGGATGGCTCAGTGGGCTAAAGCCTCTGCCTTCGGCTCGGGTCATGGTCCCAGGGTCCTGGGATCGAGCCCCGCATCGGGCTCTCTGCTCTTCGGGGAGCCTGCTTCCTCCCCTCTCTCTCTGCCTGCCTCTCTGCCTACTTGTGATCTCTGTCAAATAAATAAATAAAATCTTTAAACAGTCTGTTGAGTTAACAGGAGCTTAATTTTTTAAATACTCTTGGGAACACTAAGGGAAAATCACTTGCTCACACCTTAGTAGGAATTACCTCCAGTTGGCTGAATTCTTCTGATCGTGTAATAAAGACCTACCATACCGGGCCATGCTGAGAAGTCCTGGGAAGCATGGACATTCAGTATGGGTTCCTTTGAGAATGACACCTACCAGTGCGGGCAGGCGAGGTGGAGTGGGCCGGGAATGGGGCACGGGCCGGGAAGAGCATGAAGACACTGAGGAAGAGTTCGGTAACGGGAAAGCGGGGTGGAGAGTGATATCTGAGGCCAGAAGAGGTTTATACTGCTGCCTCTACAATTTTGCCCAGGGGCTGACCAGAGCTGCCAATGGTTCCAGCCTCCTTCACTGCCAAATCCCCTGACCCGTAGGCAGAGCTGGCCTCTTCCATCTTGGAACCGTGCAGGGCTCCCAGCAACGATCTACACTGTTGAAGGTAGGAAATCTGGCTAATAAAAGCCAGAGATTTTTAAATTGTTATTGTCCTTTTTTTTTTCTTTTTAGCATTTTTTTTCTTCTAGGGGCCTGATTGCTTAGTGACTAACATTTTATTCACTTCTTCTGTCTCTCATTACAATCGTCCACATCACGCCTTCTAGTCCAAAATAGAGACGCCCCATAGGCCTTTCATTTTCCTGACTATCAGCCTGTTTCTCTTGGGCTCTCTCCTAACTCACTTCCCATTTGTTACAACCAAAGAGGTGGTCGTCATTTCCACTGAGTCATATACTTGATCTCCATGCCATTCTTAGGAGACAAAACATTTCCATTGTTACGAGGATTCATAAACAAAGAAAGGAGAAACATTTAAATTTTTCAGATTTTCCTTTGGAAACTTACAAAGAACATATTTTAAAGCATTATTCATTTATTAAACTCTCAATTTAAGTCAATAAATAAAATTCCTGGGGGCACCAGGGCAGCTCATCAGTCGAATGTCCCACTCTTGGTATCGGCTCAGGTCATGATCCCAGGGATCCAGTTGGGGCTCCATGCTCAGTGGGGAGTCTGCTTGAATTTCTCTCTCCCGTGCCCTCTACTCCTCCCCCACTGTGCTCCCTCTCTCAAATAAATAAATCTTTTTAAAAATTAATAAGTAAGGGGCGCCTGGGTGGCTCAGTGGGTTAAAGCCTCTGCCTTCGGCTCAGGTCATGATCTCAGGGTCCTGGGATCGAGCCCCTCATCGGGCTCTCTGCTCAGCAGGGAGCCTGCTTCCCCCTCCCTCTCTCTGCCTGCCTCTCTGCCTACTCGTGATCTCTGTCAAACAAATAAATAAAATCTTTTAAAAATATTAATAAATAAAATTATTGTGATCTGTCTATAAAATGTACTCAGTATGACTCTAGTGATTTTTATTTATTTTTTTTAAAGATTTTATTTATTTATCTGACAGAGAGAGAGAGAGAGATCACAAGTAGGCAGAAAGGCAGGCAGAGAGAGGGGGCAAACAGGCTCGCCACTGAGCAGAGAGCCCAATGCGGGGCTCGATCACAGGACCCTGGGATCATGATCTGAGCCGAAGGCAGAGGCTTTAACCCACTGAGCCACCCAGGCGCCCCTCTAGTGATTTTTTTTTTAAAACAAAGTGCATATACTCCAATTATGATGTCCATGCACATGCTTACAATGAAAGCCAAAGACAGGAACTGGAATCTCAAAAAACCAAACCCCTCAAGAGTCTATTACCCTCCATCACCTCCCTGGCACTTTCTTTCCTCAACCCCAATCCCATGAGGCCAAGTGTGGTCTAAGCACTGCCAAGTGAACGCCTTACTGTCTTTGCCTCTCCAACTCCATATATCCCAGAACTCCTTCATCACCAGGCATCATTTCATACCTTTTGAGTTCTTGAATTTGACGGTGTTACTGGTAACATCTTCCAAATAATTTAAGATGGAAATCTCAGTGTATTAGCTTCCTGTTGCTGCTGTAACATATTACCATGAGCTTAGCGGTTTAAGACAACACAAATGTGTGATGTTAGAGTTCCGTGTCAAGAGTCCAATATGGGTCTCACCAGATGAAAATCAAGGTATCAACAGGCTGCATTCCTTTCTGGAGGCTCTAGGAGGGACCGAGTCCTGCTTATCTGGGTCACTACAGAATTCAGTTCCTTGCAGTTGTAGGACCAAGGTAACTCATTTACTTGCTGGCTGGAAATTGAGAGCCATTCCCAGATTCTAGAAGCTACCCACATTTCTTTGTTCATGCCTCATTCTTCCATCTTCAAAGACAGCAACAGTGGGATGGGGTGGAAAGGGGGACTCCTTCACCTGGGGCATCCTTCTCACTCACTCCTCTGCCTTCTTCTTCCACTTTTAAGAACTCCCAGGATTAGGGCGCCTGGGTGGCTCAGTCGTTGGGTGTCTGCCTTCAGCTCAGGTCAGGATCCCAGGGTTCTGGGATCGAGCCCCCACATCAGGCTCCCTGCTGGGCGGGAAGCCTGCTTCTACCCCTCCCACTCCCCCTGCTGTGTTCCCTCTCTTACTGTGTCTCTCTGTCAAATAATAAATAAAATCTTAAAAAAAAAAAAAAAAAGAACTCCCAGGATTAGATCCTACCCACTCAGGTAATTCATGATAATCTCACACTACTTATGGCCCCTTTTGTTATGTAAATTAAGGTATTTGCAGATCCTAGGCATTAGGACAGGGACATCTTTGAGGAGCCATTATTCTTCCTACCATACTCAGAAATCCAACTGTTTTTTTTTTATTATTATTATTACAGAAAATATGCAGGGTACCTGGGTGGCTCAGTTGGTTAGGCAACTGCCTTTGGCTCAGGTCATGATCCTGGAGTCCTGGGATCAAGTCCCACATAGGGCTCCCAGCTCCACAGGGAGTCTGCTTCTCCCTCTGACCTTCTCCCCTCTCACGCTCTCTCTCACTGTCTCTCTCTTAAATAAATAAAGTCTTTAAAAAAAAAAAGAAAGAAAGAAAAAGAAGAAAGAAAATACGCAGGGCGCCTGGGTGGCTCAGTCGTTAAGCATCTGCCATGATCCCAGGGTCTGGGGATGGAGCCCCACATTGGGCTCCCTGCTCAGAGGGAAGCCTGCTTCTCCCTCTCCCACTCCCCCTGCTCGTGTTCCCTCTCTTGCTGTCTCTCTCTCTCTCTCTCTCTCTGTCAAATAAATAAATAACATCTTCTTTAAAAAGAAAGTATGAGCTGCAAGAAACCACCCTCTAAGGGGCGGGGGGGGAATCCCCCAGGGGTTACACGAAGGGCCTGGAAACCTAGAGTTCGACTCAGCGGTAGAGCTGAGTGTATAAATCATGCGCTCACTCTTGGATCCTTACCCCTGACTCCTCCCTTTACCCCACCTCCCACCTCCGAGCACTCTTTTCCCCTAACATGGGGCTATTGCAAGGGACTAAAGAGAGATGGTGTCCATGTGATAAGCAGTGGCTGGTGCTTCCTATGAGCCAGCCTTAATGCCCCAATATGCACTTATTATTTAATGAGCCTACAACTCCATGAGATACATGAATTCATCACCATCAGTCCATTTGAGTACTAGAGAAACAGTCTGGGCAAGTGTCCTGGGCCCCTTCGGTAACTCACTGTACAGCTGACATTTGAACACAGCCAGTCCAATTTCAGAGCCAAACCTGCATCTCTATTCTATCCTGCTTCAAAACACAAACTCTCCTGACCACAAATTAGTATATAAATGTAGGGTATTATTAATATTCCCTAATTGCTCTCTTATCTGTCCCTTCTTCCCATGGCCGTTGTCCCCGTCTAAGCCCAGGCCTTGATCACCTCATATGTGAGTGAAATATTAGAACTCCAGAATCTTCTCATTGGAAAGGATCTTTAATGTTCTTTACATTCGCCTTCTGGCCCATTGCAGTAATCCATTCAACACATGCATACCATTGGCTCACGATTCCACTTTAGCTGCCAGGCAAGCTCTATCCCACTGGCCAGGCAAGTGGAAATCACACTAAATTTTTTGCAAGTTTGAATTACTTACCAACATTTAGGAATCAGGTGATTTCAAATGAAATTCCAAATTTTCAACTCTTCCAAATTGGGAGTTTTAGAAGATAACCTCCTTGGGTCAGCCCTCTGGCCCCTTAGAGCATGCTCTGGCCACAAAAGTCAGTGGAGGTGGCTCTCTGCTTTTTATCTTAAGGTTTATTCCTTGACTACACACTCACTGCCACTTGTCGGCCACACACTTTCGGGTACTGTTATTGAACTTTTCTACTGTATATCTCATTTTCCCAACTAGACGCTAAGCGGCTTGATGCTTTATTATCCTCTAGGAATCCGACAGTCCAGGGCCCTGAATCTGGTAGATGTTCAAAAATATTTTGGGACGGGGGCACCTGGGTGGCTTAGTCATTTGAGCATCTGCTGGAGTCAGGCTCTCTGCTCGGCAGGGAAGTCTGCTTATCCCTCTGACTCTCCCCCCCTCATGCTCTCGCTCGCTCTCTCAAATAAATAAAATCGTTTAAAAAAATATTTTGAGGGACGCCTGGGTGGCTCAGTTGGTTAAGCGGCTGCCTTCGGCTCAGGTCAGGATCCCAGCGTCCTGGGATCGAGTCCCACATTGGGCTCCTTGCTCGGCAGGGAGCCTGCTTCTCCCTCTGCCTCTGCCTGCCACTCTGTCTGCCTGTGCTCGCTCTCTGGCTCTCTCTCTCTCTGACAAATAAATAAAATCTTTAAAAAAAAAATATTTTGAGACTGACTGATGACATCATTAAGGAGTCTCCATCAGTCAGGGATCAGTCTGGAACCCATTAGTGGTAGGTAGCACAACAGCAGGAATTTAACATAAATAGTGCAAGGAGTCAGGACCCTGGGGTACAAGGCACAGCAGAGGAAAGACAGGGAATGGATCTGAGAGCCATGAGGCAGAGTCTATGAAGGAAAGACTTGAAAGTATTTTTGGGGCAATTATTATTCAGAATCTGAAGTTTGGAATAGTAATTATAATAACCAATCACAGCAGACAGATCTTAAAAATGTGTGCTAAAATGGCCATTCCAATACATATCATGAACAACATAAAAAATTCAATGACCCTGAGCTTTCACTGCCTACAACAATGACCTCAGTTACATATCCTTTATTGGCTTTTCTGTTTCTTCTAATGCCTTCTTCCTGTTCCTTCACTCCTGATTCCTGAAATCACCTTCCCGGCAAACGACCTGCATGCAAGTAAGGCGAGGTCACGGCTGACCGTTTCTGATGTTTTCATTTCTCTGCCCACTCTTGGGTGCTGTAGGGGCCCGTACAACTTAAAATGGGAGGCGGCTGCTTGTCCCAGACCTGTGACTACAGAACACAAACGAAGATTTCCTTCCGACACACGTGGCCCAAGTTGAATGGAAAGATTAAGGTTTAATCTCTGATTAGTGCATCTAAAACAGATACGACCAGCCCCCCTTGCAGGAATAGTCTAGACCCAGCTGAAACTTGTAATCTGGTGGCCTTCCTTCCCTGGATTGAATTACTATTCCATAGAGAGATGATTCAAAACTAGGCGCCACGCCTAGGCACTCCTATATGGGAACCCCAAACAAAACAATATTGTTTTGTTATTACATTGGCTCTTCAGGGCTTGGAACAACAGATACTCTTCCAAGAACTGTATTTTCAGATTTTACTACATAACCAACAAAAGGAACGAAAACATTTCTCCTTTGGCACAGCCCGAAGTGTTTACTCGAGCTGTGACCATCTCACGTCACACTGCTCAGTAAGGTCTCTGACAAAACGTTTTTATTAAACGATTAATAATGACATCATTAGAGAAAACTTCAGCTGTGAGCTGATGGAACTTCCCGAAATGTGAACAATCAGCAGTTCTTGGTGGGCCTTGGCCTTTAGTGAACGCTCCCGAGATGGCCAGTACACCCTTGCTTCTTCACGGAGTCTCCCCGCATTCCCATGGAACAGATGCCCTTCTAGCCAGACCTCATCTCCTTTCTCCCCTCATTCAGCCACAGAGCGCTCCCTGCTATTCTGCCAACACACCGGCCATATCCGCACTTCGCACTTACTGTTCCCTCCACCTGGAACACTTGTCCTCCCAGGAGCCCCCTGGTTTGTGCCCTGGTGCTTCCTTGGAATTATGCTCATCAGCTTCGCTGAGAAGGTGATCCAGACCACTCAATTTAAAATCCCCACATTTTCCCCCGTTTGCCTGACCCTTTCAATCTCTTTTTTTTTTTTTTTAAAGATTTTATTTATTTGTCAGAGAGAGAGGGAGAGAGAGTGAGCAAGCATAGGCAGAGTGGCAGGCAGAGGCAGAGGGAGAAGCAGGCTCCCTGCTGAGCAAGGAGCCCGATGTGGGACTCGATCCCAGGACGCTGGGATCATGACCTGAGCCCAAGGCAGCCGCTTAACCAACTGAGCCACCCAGGCGTCCCGACCCTTTCAATCTCTTTCTCGTTCCATCTATCGAGTATGTACACATTTATGTATGTGTGTGTTTTTGTATTTGTGCACACTAACATAGGTGGCGCTAAGAGTGGGCATCTCCTAATATTTTGTGCTCTAGACCCTTCACTTACCTCATCGTAGTCCCAGCCCTGTGTAATTGGTCAAAACTTTTTTTTAGCCTCCGAAAGCCAGTGTTCACTCCCCTGGGGGCAATACTGTCCCAGGAGAGAATGCATGTTCAACGCTTATCTCCACTTATTCCCAGGAGAGATGTGGCTTAAGGAAAGCAACATTTGCTTCGCTGCCCTTCTCCTCCCTGATTCCCACTCCCGCCTAGGGTAATTCTTCTGAGGGCAGTTGACATACTCTTTCTCGCCAAAGCACCTGTAATTTATGGGTTAGCAAGAGTTTCTTGTAGTTTTAAGTGCAGAAGCACCTGGAAATGCAGGGTGGGGGTGCTACTGGCTAGGGTACAGAGTTTTTTCTAGTCTCCTAAATTTTTTTTAATGATTTTGCTTATTTATTTGATGGGGTGTGGGGTGGTAAGAGAGAACACAAGCGGGGGTGCAGCAGAGGGAGAGGGAGAATCAGACTCCCTGCTGAGCAGGGACCCACCCCAACCCCACCCCCCGGACTGGAGACTCAATCCCAGGACCCTGAGGTCACGACCCAAGCCAAAGGAAGATGCTTAACCAACTGAGCCACCCAGGCGCCCCTAGTCTCCTTTAGATCACACCCCTCTATGCCAGCTCACAATTGAGCAGCGATCCACTTAGCATCTTAGTTTACGTTCTCTGGGGGTACAGAGGCTAAAATAAGGACTTGGGCGCAAAACAGCCTCCCCACTCTCCCTAGCCCCTACCACAGAACAATATGTATTGTTTTATACAGCTCTGAAATAAGCACGGCGGCCGGAGAAGAGGCTGCTGCAGGAGACTGGCCAGGCAGGACGCGATGAGGGCCTGAACTTGTGCTTGGGAAGCTGGCATGAAAAGAGGTTCCACAGACATTCTAAGGTAAGACGAGAGGATGGGGGGGGTTCCCCTGGATGTCGGGGTGTGGGGGAAACAGGAGTCAACCCCAGCAGTCCATGTGACATTGCCCGGAATCCCTCCAGTGTGGTAAGTAGGTCACGAACGAACATAGACTGTGAAGCCCAGACAACGTAAGTCCAAAGCCGCCACTTGTTAATTCCCCACAATTTTTGTAATCTACCACTACGTAACTCTGGACAAGATCATTAACCCACCCGCACTTCAGCTTCCCCTCTGGAAAACAGGGATGACAATAATCATAATAGGACATACTTCATCGCTATGTATGAGGAGAGCACACAGAAAACCCTGCTCATGTCTGTAATTAACAGGACTGTGCTCTCTGTTCCTCGTTTTCCTAGTGACCTTTCTAAAAATGGTTTCTCCCTTCTATTGAGCAAGAGCTGCACTTCACTTTCTTTCCGTTTTCTCCCCTTTGCTTCTGTTATCAAATACCCTTGCAATCTCTTTGGAAATGTAAGGAAAGAAGCAGAAGTCAAAGGGTTTTAGGAGATCACGTGACTGTATCTTCAGTTTCTTAAGTTCTTTTTTTTTTTTAAGATTTTATTTATTTATTTGATAGAGAGAAATCACAAGTAGACAGAGAGGCAGACAGGCAGAGAGGAGGAAACAGGCTCCCCGCTGAGCAGAGAGCCCGACACGGGGCTCGATCCCAGGACCCCGAGATCGTGACCTGAGCTGAAGGCAGAGGCTTTAACCCACTGAGCCACCCAGGCTCTTTCTTAAGTTCTTGCATGAAGTCTAGACCCTGCACAGTTTCAGGCCCAAAGTGAAGGGCACATCCAATCGTGATGTTATTAGAGTGCCCTCTAGTGGGATGCCCGGTCTCCCCAGGGGTCACTGACAGGCTTCTAAAAATTAACATTAGTTTCTTTTCTAATTATAACAATAATAATGTGGGTTTATGTGGAGAAAATTCTAAATCACAGAAAAGTAGAAAGAAAAACTTTTTAAAAATACTCATACTCTTTCTACTCAAAGATAATGTTGGCTGGCTCTAAGGCTCTTCAGAATATCTTCGGGCCAGCTGCAGAACAGAAACAATTAAATAGAGTCTTGGGAGATGTTAGCATCATGTTTTACTTAGAACTATTAACAGATACAAAACTGAGCTTGTTAGCATTCCAGTATGTGCGGTGTCTCAGTAATGAAGCATCATGGCGAGGCTAATCTGCAATTCCCAGGATTCCCTCTTCTGTAGGTTTCTGGAGAGCGTAGTTCCTGAAAGAGCTTCCTGTGGGACACGCGGACAGAAGCGGAGCAGCAGGTGCCTCCCTGCATCCGTGTGAGGGCGCTGCCAGCCTGCGACTGCTCCAGCCGCCCCCCACCCCCCCCATCCACTTCAGCTTCTGCGACTCCCGGGTGGGGTGGATATTTAATTTTGTGCTAAGGGCCCAGCTTCTGCGGGACAACCATACCACCAAGGTCACAGGTAACAAGAACGGATGTGAGTTTCAGTCTGTTTCGTGACTACAACTCACGCCTGTGGGTTCCAACCTGTTCCTGTTGTCACGCTTCTTCCTGCGCCCCCGCTGCCCGCCCATCATACATGGCAAGTTCTGGCACCAGATGTGAAGACAACGGCTTTACAGAGGCCGCTCAGCCAGCTCCCGCGGTTGTATAAGGTCAAATCCCTGCAACAAATTCCTTACAGAAAGAGAGAGAGAGAGTGTGTGTGTGTGTGTGTGTCCCTCCGTGGTGACTCTCCTCCTGTGACTGAACCCTGACTTACTCCGTATGAAGGAGAAAAATTCCGAAGCAATTAGAAGACCTGGTCTAAGCTGCACTGTTCACTACCATAGCCACTAGCCACACGTGGTTACTTAAATTTACGTTAATTCAAGTTAAAGAAAATTAGAATCCAGTTCCTCCGTCATGTTTCAAGTGCTCAACAGCCCCCATGGTGTTGGTGGCTACTGTAGAGGGCAGCACAGATACAGAACCCCGCCATTGCTGGAAAAATCTCCATCACTGTGCTGGTCTCTAGGGATACCGGCCGGTATTCACAGAGTTCCCACACGGTGTCAGATGCATTACGGGAATCTCCGCAGGCATCTCCCCCTTCAATCTGCGAGTCATTCTTTTTTTATTTTTAAGATTTTATTTATTTATTTATTTATTTATTTTGATTTATTTATTTGTCAGAGAGAGAGGGAGAGAGCGAGCGAGCACAGGCAGACAGAGTGGCAGGCAGAGGCAGAGGGAGAAGCAGGCTCCCTGCCGAGCAAGGAGCCCGATGTGGGACTCGATCCCAGGACGCTGGGATCATGACCTGAGCCAAAGGCAGCCGCTTAACCAACTGAGCCACCCAGGCATCCCGATTTTATTTATTTATTTGACAGAGAGAGATCACAAGTAGGCAGAGAGGCAGGCAGAGAGAGAGGGGGAAGCAGGCTCCCCGCTGAGCAGAGAGCCCGATGCGGGGCTCGATCCCAGGACCCCGAGATCATGACCCGAGCCGAAGGCAGAGGCTTTAACCCACTGAGCCACGCAGGTGCCCCATCTGCGAGTCATTCTTGAGAGATACTGCTACTTTACAAATAAGGAGATTGAACCACAGTGAGTAAATACCGTGTTAGAGTCAGAGTTAATAAATGGTACAGGTAAGATCTGTCCCCAGAAAATCCAGAGCCTGTAGTCTTCGCCGTATGCCAAAATGTGAAAGTCCCAGCGGCCCAGGTTGGCGCAAAGGAAGTGGATGGCTCTGGTGGGCCTCCCGCACTCAAAGGAGTCTCTCGTGACTGGATGATGAGCCTCTCAGTATCGACCATCACAGCCTCCCCCAGCTTGGACCTGGGTTCTTAAATGATCTCAAGAAAGAAGGGGCACCTGGGTGGTTCAGTTGGTTAAGCATCTGCCATCAACTCAGGTCACGATCTCAGGGCCCTGGATCAAGCCCCACGTCGGGCTCCCTGCTCAGTGGGGAGTCTGCTTCTCCCTCTCATTCTTCCTCTGTGCTTTTCCTCTCTCTCTCTCTCTCAAATAAATAAAATATTTTTAAAAAAAGAAATTATGAAAGAAGAGATGCCTACCCCACTCCACCCCACCTTCCAATGGCAGAACGAGATGTACCAACAACCCTGGCGAGCAGGGTCACAGATGTATTAGTTAAGGTAAGGCAAACTGCTGCAGTAATTAAATTCTAAAATCTCAGGGGCTCAAAAAAATAGAAGTCTCTTTTCCATGTGTAAAGTCCAATCGGCCACCTAGAGTAGAGAGAAGGGTAGGGCAGAGAGAGGGGCCCAGGAAGACAGAGGCACTAACACGTTCAACATGAAAATTCCAAGTCTGCTCTGGAGAGCAATATCCAGCCGGCCAACAGGGGAAGGGAGAGTGAGGGAAATCAGGTGGGAGATTTTTATGGCTAAGCCTAGAAGTGGCAAACATTGTTTCTGCCCACACCTATTAACCAGAACTCATGGCAAGGGAGGCTGGGTGATGGAGTCTAGCTGTGTGGTAAGGAAGAAAAAAATTAAAGATTGGTGAGCTGCCAGCCAGTCTCTGCCACATCGATTTAATTTGAGTGCTGTGGAGTAATTAATATCCATTAAACTAATGATGGGACAAAAGACCAAATTAATGCTAAAATTACTCTCCCCAACCACTATTTTCTTTTCCTTTGCCATGATATTGACAAGTCAAAAGTCAAGGAATCAAGAGGAATTGGAGGAGGAGTCCCTGCCACTTTGCAGCTAAATCAATGAATTCCCTTCTTTGTGCCTCGCCTCCCTAGTTTTGCTCCCAGCGAACCTCCATATTATGATTTTTTCATCACACTGAAGAGTAGGGCTCCCATATGACAAATCATTTCTGTAAACAGCTACATACTAGTAAAAGCCACCAACAAAGGCTGGAAGTATGGATATTCCTGTTGCAGCCTAAGTTAGAAAAGCTGCATTTTGGGGGCACCTGGGTAGGTTAGTTGGTGGAGCATGCAACTCTTGATCTCCAGATCGTGAGTTCAAGCCCCATGTTGGGCAGAGAGATTACTTCAGGAGATTTTTTTAAAAATCAAAGAAAAAAAAGTTGTATTTTTGAGTTGCCTCTATTTTGAGGCTGTGTAAACCTTACCCTTTGCTGTAGCACTCCTGGATAGAAATCTCTCAGCAGGGCTTTTGGCCTGTGTACATTAATGGCTCATGTTCTCATGTCCTCACCATATATTTTCTGTGGCTAGTCATGACCTTTGAAAGACTGATTTGGGGGTAGTCTCCTCCATATGAATAAAGTGCCCATGTCCCTTTATCTCCTCCTTAACCAAGATTTCAATGTGATTAAGAGACTGGGCTCCTGGGATGCCTGGGTGGCTCGGTTGTTAAGCATCTGCCTTTGGCTCAGGGCATGATCTGAGGTGCATGGGATCGAGTCCCACATCGAGCTCCCTTCTCAACAGGAAGCCAGCTTCTCCCCCTCTGTCTGCCTACCACTCCCCCTCCTTGTGCTCACTCACTCTCTGTGTCAAATAAATAAATATCTTAAAAAGAAGAGAGAGGCAGAGAGAGACCGGGCTCTTGAGGGAGATTTAATTGCGTTCAAATCCTGGCTCTGCCTTAAATAAGTTTTTGACATTTCCCTGCTTGTATTTGTGCATCGGTAAAATGGGGGTGATTACTTTGCATAAAGTTATATTTATAAAGTATTTTATCATAGTTCAGCAATAAATTGTAATTGTTACTAATCCAGATTTTATGATTCTGTGCTCTTGGATAAAGTTCACTTTTATGTAATAATCTCGTTGGGGTTTTTTCCCCCTTAATGCAAACAATAGATCAATAACTCACAGAGGGGAACTTAAAAAATCCTGAGGCTGGGGGCACCTGGGTGGCTCAGTGGGTTAAAGCCTCTGCCTTCGGCTCAGGTCATGGTCCCAGGGTCCTGGGATCGAGCCCCGCATCGGGCTCTCTGCTCAGTGGCAGAGCCTGCTTCCTCCTCTCTCTCTGCCTGCCTCTCTGCCTACTTGTGATCTCTTGTCTGTCAAGTAAATAAATAAAATCTTTAAAAAAAAAAAATTAAAAAAATCATGAGGCTGGGTTGAGCCTCCAACTCTTGATTTTTGGCTCAGAGTCATGGGATGGAACACAGGGTCGGGCTCTGTGCTCAGCACAGTCTGCTTCTCCTTCTTCTTCTGTCCCCCCCCCAACCCTGGCTCTCTTTCTCAAATAAATAAATAAAATCTTTTTTAAAAAATTGTGAAGCTGGTTTTTGTCCAAAATTTGCACATATGTGATTTCCACCTCACCATAAAACATTCTTATCTATTCACTAATGCTTAATTAGTGGGACTATCTATTATAACACTGTCAAGTTTCCATAGCTTAGGACCATAGGAAGGCATTTTCTAGAAAGATTATGGGGTTCCATCTCTGCATTACATGTCAGGAAACAGAAGTTCATAGAAACCCATCTCAGAGGTGAAGGAGACTTGAAGAACGACCTAGTACAATTTTGTAAATCTAGAAACCTGGCCTAGGTAGTCACTTGGACTATATAAAATTATTTCAAAAACTGTTTACTTATCCACAATAGGCCGCATGAGAAAAAGAGTGTGATTTTTTTTCAAAAATTATATCCATATTGCTTGTCTACTGCTGATCAAAAAAACTGGATATGATTATATATGTCTTTGCTCAACACAAAAATGGGGGAAAAATTTTTTTTTCTTTTATTTATTTGTCAGAGAGAGAGCTCGAGTGAGAACTAGCAGGGGGAGTGGCAGGCAGAAGGAGAAGCAAGTTTCCCCCCAGCAGGGAGCCTGATGCAGGACTCGATCCCAGGACCCTGGAATCCTGACCTGAGCTGAAGGCAGATGCTTAACCAACTGAGCCACCCAGGCAACCCAAAAATTTCTTTCTTAAATAAATCATTTGAAAGATAGCATCTTTTAGGAGTTGGGAGTTCATTGGAAGAAAAGAATTACAAAATATATCACGGGTAAAGAAAAGACTAGACTATCTAGTCCAAACTAGTCCATCCCCTGCAGGCTGTAAGGGAGGAAGCAAGTTCAGAAACATGAAGGGATTTCCCCAAAGTTTATTCATTTTTTACAGTTATTTTTAATGATTTATTCATTTTATTTGAGAGAGCATGCGCAGGAGGGGCAGGGGGAGTTTTAAGCAGACTACACGCTGAGCGCGGAGCACAATGCAGGGCTTGACCTCAAGACCCCAAGATCACGACCTAAGCAGAAACGAAGAGTCCGACACCTAACTGACTGTGCCACCCAGGCACCACCATTTATTACAATTTTTTAAGGCCTACTGTGTATCCCAGGGACTGGGGTTACAACAGAGAATAACACAAAGCCCCTGGCCTCAAACAGAGTTTACATTCTAGTGATGTTATGCAACTCGCTTGAAAGTTTTAAAATTCTACTTCGAAAATATCCTATAACTGAGTATTTTTCACCAATTCAAATACATCCTCTCCTGTCTGCCCACTAAAACCCAGAATGTTAGACTTTACTGTGGATCCAAATCAGTGTAATAACAAGTCATGTATTGTATTAGGAGAAAGACTATAGAGGTGTAATACAACACAGTATAATAAGAGCCACGCGCTCAGTTCTTACTCATTCAATTAGTGAGATAATTATAAGCAATTCTAATTTATTCACCAAAGCAAGACTATTGCCCATTTCATATTTTCCACTTCTCTCTTCTTTAACAAAATTTTACACTATTCTGAATACTACAACAACAAGCTTTGTGTATTCCTAAAGGAAAATAACACAATTGCCACAGGCGTCACCGCAAGAGCATCTGTGATTTATAATGATGCCTTTTTACAGCACTGTGATCTTATGAACACAAGACTTCTTGCCAAGATCAATGTGTTTATGATTTCCTTGAGTAAGGATACGCCTGTATCAAGGTACATTTCAACAACGTGGCTTTTTTTTTTTAAATATTTTATTTATTTATTTGACAGAGACACTGAAAGAGAGGAAACACAACCAGGGGAAGTAGGGGAGGGAGGAGGCTTCCCGCTGAGCAGGGAGCCTGTCGAGGGGCTCGATCCCAGGACCCTGAGACCATGACCTGAGCCGAAGACAGAGGCTTAACCAACTGAGCCACCCAGGCGCCCACAACAGGATGTTCTCTTGGACTATCAACTTACTCCCTAATAGACTAAATCAGTGAAGCTACTGCTTTTACTCTTCAGATCTCCCTCAATCTTTATCTGGTCCTTTGGGGGTACAAATCCATCTTAGGATAAATGAATATGGCTTAGTTTCAGCCTAAGTTGCAGAAAAAACATTTTCAACAGCTTCAGGGACTAAACACCGAGGAAGTAGTTAAGGACACAAGTTCTAGAATCCCACCACCTCCACTTTCCAGCTGTGTGAACCTGGTAGTTAACTCAAACTGTGCAAAGCCTCAGTTCCCTCATCGAGAAAGTAAGGGATTAACATTTGACTGTTGCTACTGATCCACTAAGGTAACATATGAAGCATTTATAACGACATGACAGGTAGCATGACTGACCCTTAAACTTGGTTTTGAACTGAATGTATCCACTTACACACACGGGTGCCTTCAATAAATAGAGGCCAGTACTGCAAATGCGTTTTCTCTTCCTTATGATTTGTTTCTTTAAAGATTTTATTTATTTATTTGTCAGAGAGAGAGGAGAGAACAAGCATGGGGAGTGGCAGACAGAGGGAGGGGTAGGCTTCCCACCTAGCAGGGAGCCCAATGCAGGGCTTGATCCCAGGACTCCAGGATCATGACCTGAGCCAAAGACAGACGCTTAACTGAATGAGCCACCCAGGCGTCCCTCTTATGATTTTCTTAATAATATTTTCCTTTCTCTAGCTTATTTTATCATAAAAATGGAGTGGATAATGTACGTGACATACAAAATATGCATTTATCGACTGTGTCTGTGATCGGTAAGGCTTCTGGTCAACAGTACGCTATTTGTAGTGAATCTTCTGAGTAGTCAAAATTATAGTGCATTTTTGACTGTGCAGGAATCAAGTACCCCTACACCCCCTGTTTTTTTCAAGAATGAACTGTAAACCTTTGTAAAGTTAACTCTTATATTCATTAGAATGCTTTCTGAGGCAAGTCAGAGAATACCTGTTTGAAAGTATCATAAACATTAAAGACATTCATTGAGCCCACTGAACAAGAAATCCAAAATCAGACAGTTCTAGGAGTGGTCCCACAGCTCGTGGAGACTCTGGTCCTTTCCTTCTTTCTTTCTTTTTTTTTTTTTTTTAAGATTTTATTTATTTGACAGAGATAGACACAGCAAGAGAGGGAACACAAGCAGCGGGCAGAGGGAGAAGGAGAAGCAGGCTTCCCACTGAGCAGGGAGCCCGATGCAGGGCTCTATCCCAGGACCCTGGGATCATGACCTGAGCTGAAGGCAGGAGCTTAATGACTGAATCCCTCAGCAACATCCCCCCCACCCAGGTCCTTTCAATCCTTCTGTTCTTTCCTCCTCAGCATACTGTTCATTCAGGGACTCAACACCTTCAAAATCTCAGGTTATCCACATTTTCCACGGATACTCGCTACCTCCTTTCAGTGTTTTTTTTTAAGATTTTTTTTTTTTTATTTGACAGAGAGAGATCACAAGTAGGCAGAGAGGCAGGCAGAGAGAGAGAGAGAGGAGGAAGCAGGCTCCCTGCCGAGCAGAGAGCCCGATGTGGGACTCGATCCCAGGAGCCCGAGATCATGACCTGAGCCGAAGGCAGAGGCTTAACCCACTGAGCCACCCAGGCGCCCCCCTTCAGTGTTTTTAAGATGGCTACCACTGTTCCAGGCATCAAATCCAGAGATAAAAATGTCGAGATACGGCACTACGCAGCAGACCTTTCTGCCATGATGGAAATATTCTACACCTGTACTGTCCAGTCCAGCAACCACTAGCCCCCTGTGACCACTGAGCACTTAAAATGTGGTTAGTGGGACTGAGGAACTGAATTTTTCATTTCATTTTAATTAATTTAAAGTTAACAGCCACATGTGCTACCTAGTGCGATCATATGGGACAGTGCGGGTCCAGAGGAAGAAGAACCGTTTCTCCTTGAGTCTCACCTGAAGAGTGGAGAAATTTTTCCTAAAAGTCCGCCAGCAGCTTTTCCCGAGTCTCTTTATTGGCCAAAAGGGAGTCACGTGGCCACTCTTAAATCAAACTGGCAAGGAACAGCATTTCCATAGTTGGCTTAGGATAATCAGGATTTACTCCTGAGTCACGTGGAAAGGGGTAAGCACCCTATGAAGCCAGGGCTTGGCCAAACAAGTAAAAAGCAAGGAATGGTTGTCATATAAATGATCAGTAGTATGTGCTGCACCACTTCTGTTGGGTCTAGATGGGGGATCTGTAAACTACAGCCCATGGGCCAAAGCCTGCCTTCCAACCGAGTCTGTAGTAGAAGCCGTATTGGTGCCAAGCCACGCCTATTTACATATTGCCTAGGGCAGCTTTGCCTGCCCCAACTGAGCTGAGTAGTTGCCACAGAGACTGTGTATGGCCGATGAATCCAAAAATATTTATTATCTGGCTCTTCGTGGAAAATGTTTGCCAACCCCTGCTCCAAAAAGACATTCCTTATGATTAAAATCACCATTGTTAAGGATCTTGGCTACAATAGAGTCCAATGGCCAAAAGCAAGCATATTGTACGGGCTGGGATAGAGGACAGAGTTCTGGTGAGCTGCTTTCAGGAGCTTGATACTGTATCTTGCTGAGTAACTTTGAAAGTTACTTCATTGCTTTAAGCTTCAATCTTCTCATCAGCAAAGTGGGGGGTAATACAACGTTCTTTGCCTACCCCAAGGGGACACAGGGAGATGATCTACGCGCAAGTGCTCTGTAAGCCAGGAAGACCTACACAAATATCCAGCTGGGTTGCTGCTGCCACTGCTGTTTTTCATGCTTAGTCCTATGAGCTGTTGCTACTGGATCCTAACAAGAGGCACTGGACTTTTCCATGAAGGGCAAGGCAAGGATAGCACCAGTGACCCGTTGATTGACCAGTCAGCAAAAGCCACTTCTGGAACTTTTATCAATTTAGCAAACAAAGAGATTCACTGGCTTCTCTGTAACTTGAAGAGGCTTTGAAATCACATTATGTTTAAAAAAAAAAAAAAAAGTGGCTTAAAAAAGTTATTTTCAATTTCACATTAAGAATTTGAATAGGAGGGGCGCCTAGATGGCTCAGTTGGTTAAGCGTCCAACGAGTTCAGCTCGGGTCAGGATCTCAGGGTCCTGGAACAGAGCCCCGCATCAGGCTCTGCGCTCAGCAGGGAGTCTGCTAGAGGATCTCTCTCCTTCAGTCCCTCTCTCTCTCTCTCTCGCCCTCCCTCCCTCCCCTCTCTAAAATAAATAAAGAAATTTTTAAAAAAAATTCTTTGAATAGGAGAGCAGTCGTAAAATGAAATGGCAAAGAAGAGTGGTTCTCACTTTGAAGCAGACCCCAAGGATCTCTGGTAACCCAGGACAATGAATTAGGAATCCAAAGACTCTCCCTGCTGGGTAATTGAACTCACAGAATGTGAGTGTGTGAAGCAATCCTAACAGGCAATCAGCTAAGCCCCTTCATCATACGGAGGAGAGGAAGCCATTCTTTAAAGGTAATCTAGCCAACCGACAGCCACACATCATTGAGGTCTATGCAAAATGTTAGAGGAGTGGGGATGCCTGGGTGGCTCAGTTGGTTAAGCGGCTGCCTTCGGCTCAGGTCATGATCCCAGCGTCCTGGGATCGAGTCCCACATCGGGCTCCTTGCTCGGCAGGGAGCCTGCTTCTCCCTCTTCCTCTGCCTGCCACTCTGTCTGCCTGTGCTCTCTCTCTCTCTCTCCCTCTCTCTCTGACAAATAAATAAATTTTTAAAAAACTAAATTAATTAAAAAAAATGTTAGAGGAGTAACGTATCTTGTATAAGAAACCACCAGGTCCAGATGAGGGTATTGCTGGTGATATAAGTAAGCTGAAGGCAGAGGCCCGCATTTGAGAGTATCTCTAGGCTTTACACTAGAGTCAAAAATCAAAGCGAGTCAAACAACCAGTTTATTGAGCACTGACTATGTACTAGACTATGGAAGATTCAGAAAGGAAAGGGTTGTCACCCTTAACCTCAAGGACCTGACTAGGTATTTCTTCATACCTGAAAAGATAAAACCAGGAGGAGGAGCAGAATTCAGGTTATGACGATCACCTTCAACAATCCCTAGCAGAGTGTCCTAACACATCTTAATAGGTATTCGTTTTAGAGTTAGTTTAAAATTTATAAATAGGGGCGCCTGGGTGGCTCAGTGGGTTAAAGCCTCTGCCTTCGGCTCAGGTCATGATCTCAGGGTCCTGGGATCGAGCCCCGCCTTGGGCTCTCCGCTCAGCGGGGAGCTTGCTTCCTCCTCTCTGTCTCTCTTTCTGCCTGCCTCTCTGTCTACTTGTGATCTCTGTCAAATGAATGAATAAAAATCTTTGAAGAAAAAATAAATAAATAAAATTTATAAATAGAATTTAGATGTACAAATAATAGCAACAATAAACAAACACATTTAAAAAAACTACCTGAGCTTCCACGTTATTTTGCTGCCTCCACTCCAGAAGTACAGGAAAGGGATCCTTAGATCCGATGATTTAAGGTAGCTCTTTCATTTGCTCTGAAACGATCTCCAGCTAAATCAATGTCTTTAGGATAAATGCACCATCTCTGTTTTGCCTCCTCTTCCATCTGGTAGTCAAGATGGCTTCCAGATTGGGAATGGGGCACTAGTTTCCTTCTGGCAGCAGGGAGAAGGGGCCCAGCTCTGTGAGCCCACCCTGTGTTGAACACTGGGTTCTCAATGGCCTCTCCAGAGATCCCCCTCCCCCTGTGGGGTTCCTGAGCATCCAGTTGGCATCCATCACTGAAGACTGTGCCCCCTGGCCCCCATGGTCTATTCTCTCAGTAGCCCACCCTGGCCTGGGGTTCCCTCTCTTGTTGACCCAGGTCTCCTCAGGTCTCACCTCTGAGTGTCTGTCACATCCTTCATCAGAACCCTCGTCTAAATTGTCCACACCATCGCTTTTGCAGCCATGTCCCTGCTCCTGGCTCACAACACAGCCACCCACAAGGAACGTGAGGGCCACTTAGAATCCATCCCCTGCCCACAAGAGACAAGAAAGACTTGAAAAAGACACTATCTCCAGTCTTCTCTCTGCCTAAACACACTATGCCACCATCTTTCACCTGTACCATGGACTCCCTGTTGATGTATAGGCTGCTAGGATGGGCTGCTAGTTCTGACCAGGAGTTCTAAGTGCTAAGTGGGACACAATGTCCTCTGCTTTCAGTTTCCTCCTCAACCTACTCAGAGCCTCTACCATTCCCCATCAGTACTTTTATCTGTCAGGGAAAGAGTCAGGGTCTACTAGCAGTGACCTCATGCCTGTGTAGGGGTAGTGGGAATTGGGGAGGCTGTAAGATTGGCTGAGCATCAGGTCAATGCCATGGTATTTATAATTTCATTTGCACAGACAGAAAGTTGAGAGAGAAAGAGTGCAAACATGGTTTGGTACTGGAGGACAAAGTCAAACAAGACGGGTTCCCTGCCTTTCATGAGCGTTACAGTCTACCCTCCTACTGCTTTACCAAGCGCTGCAAAAGCAAGAACAAAGACTTGGATGGACAAAGCATGAGAGTGTAAGAGGAAACAAGAGAGTGAGGCCTTGGGAGACAGGAATTATAGAGGAGTCTATCACTGGAAATGCCTGCGGCACAGAAAGAACTAGGCCCAGACCAGAGAGAAAGTTGGGGGATTATAGCTCATGAGCTCACCAAACTGGCTCAAATGTGTAATTGTTTCCAAATGGGGAAGACAACTCTACAAGGATGAAATTATAACCATCTTCCACTATTATGTCATCTCACCCTCTGGAAAATAGTTGTACCTAAAAGAAGACCTCCTTCAAAGACGACAAAAAAAAAAAAAAAAAAGAGTAAAGAAAAAAGGCATTGGCATGGGCCAGGAGAGCTAGAAGCTCAAGAGAAGTATAGTCACCTACCAAAGCTCACGTGGGCTTCTGGTAGACCAAGAATGATTCCCTCACACATTGCCAAATTACACAACTGAAAGTATTAAGGTCTAAGAGTTCTCTCTGTTGGCCAGTGGCCTAACAAGGGAGTGTCAGACCTACCTCTCCTTACTGTCAAGAGCTACTGAGTCATCTCTCAGGCTTCCAGGGTAAAGCTACTGTGTTTGCAGTCCAGATCCCCCAGAGCCTGGGGGAATGGCTGCTCTCTAGCAGCACAGCCCGGCTCCTTCTCTATCTTCTCCCCTCGCCTCAGTGACCTATTCATTCAGTCTTCAGACACCTACGAGGCAGCCTGGTCAAGTATGAACAGCACAAGCTATGTGCTGAAGGGAATCCTCTGAGCTGTGAGACTCTGCACAAATGACTTAATCTCTTTTTTTGTTTTTTTAAGATTTTATTTATTTATTTGAGAGAGAGGCAGTGAGAGAGCATGAGCGAGGAGAAGGTCAGAGGGAGAAGCAGACTCCCCGTGTAGCTGGGAGCCTGGTGCGGGACTCGATCCCGGGTCTCCAGGATCATGACCTGAGCCGAAGGCAGTCGTCCAACCAACTGAGCCACCCAGGCATCCCTGACTTAATCTCTTTGACCCTCCATTTCTTCATCTGTAAACTGAGACTAAAATTACCTATCATGATGAGTTTTTGTGAGAATTAAATGAAATGCTATACAGCAAGCACTTAGCAGGGCGCGGCCCAGAGCAAGTTCCCTGTCCTCATTAAGTTTCCTCCCATTCGTTTCCCATCCGCCTCACAAACCCTCCCTTCTGCCTTCTCACCTGGCACTGACAATGTGCTGAAAGGACTTGTGATGCAAAGGAAATGCCTAATGCTGTAATAGAAGGGTTCAAGAATAAAAAGACATGGATAGAGAAAAAGGAGCCCTGGGGAGAGATTTCTTTCTTCTGAAGAGATCACAGCAGGTTTTATAGAGGTAGCAATATTGGGCTGGGCCTTGGACAATTCATAGGGTTCCAAGTGGGGAGACCCCAGAAAGCAGAGGGAGGGAGTAGGGAAGTAAGATAGGGAAGCGAGCAAAGCCAATAATGGGTACATTAATGAGTGGATTACTACTGGGGGGCAACTGGGACACAACCCAACAATCTACTAGATATGTAGAACACAGCCCACCAAGGGACGAGGAAGCTGGCATAGGTCAACATCGACTCTCATCCCTCGCTCTTTTGGAGTGTTAACTCCCTGGCACTTCTAGCTTGTTCCAAGGACAGGCCACGCTCAGTCGTATAGGCACAGATCATCTGCAATCAGTGGGACATGGGAGCCATCAGCACGCAGGCACTTTCCTGTTTACCTGCCCCATTTTCATCGCTCTTAAATATATTTTTTCACAAAGACTTATTTCTCCCGAGCTGCTTTCATTATGATGACTTTTTTCCCCTTATGTTTCACTTTCCTTCCTCAGCTACCCCCACGGTAGAAAATGCACTGGAACGTGAGACTGAAGATCTAGTATCTAGTCTGTCTCCACCACTTCCCAACCCATCACGTCCCTGGAGACATTCAGTCATCAGTAGAGTGGGGACATTTGATTTCTGCTCTGCTGATCCCACAGTAATGTTTTAATGCCTCAAGAAGATGACGTGCGAGCACAGTCGACAGTAACATCACAGAACCACAGCAGACTCTACACCCCGTGATAGTTATCTGGAGAAGTTTTCTCTCCCTACTTCTGCCTTCTGCCCATTGTTGGGGCAGTGGTCTTCGAAGTGTAGTCTCTGGGTCCGTCACAACAATAGCACCTGGGAGCTTCTCAGAAATGTCGATTCTCAGGTCCAGCCCTATACCTAATGAATCCTCTCGGGGAGGGACCTAGAAATCCATGTTTTAACAAGCCCTTCAGGGGATTCTGATATTTTGAGAACTGATATTTTCAGAGCTTGAGAACTTTGGTTTGCGGGTTATGACCACAAAATTCGGAGCTGGCTACAAATTCCAGTCAGCCACTTCCTTGAACAACTTACTTACTGCTCTGAGACTCAGTTTCTTGACCTGGGAAATGAGGCTAACTTTAGGACCTCTCCTTCACAGATGTGGTTGAGAAGCTGAAGAGAGTGAGTATGTGTAAAGCAGGAGGGACGCGGCCCATCATAAGCAGTCAGGACACGTTTGACTCTTACCATTTCTTTTTGTAAAGTATTGTGGCTTCTTGACAGGCCCTGGTGCCTGCTTTTTGAAGGATTGTCAATTGGGTTTTAACCTGTTGGGAAGTTTTCCATTTAGTTCGTGTGCGTCTGTTTTGTTTACATGTCACTGCTGGCTGTTTGTAGGTATTTGCTTTATCCAAAGATTCCTTGATCCTGCCACTCTCCTCCAACTAAGAAAGGCATTTCTCTGTGTGTTAAATAACATTCCTGGTGAGGATTCTTACCCTTTGCATAGCATTGTATTTTTCTTGGCAGTTGTACCTACAGATTTTGCTGCCAGGATATCTGGCCCTTTTGCTGCCTTCCTTGGGTAACTTTTCTCTGTATTTCATTCTTAAGATCCTCTCTTGTGAAAACCATGCTGCTTCATTTGGCTGATTCTCTACCTCCCTTAACGTTTCCATGCAGAAGTGCCTTCAATGGATGCTTTTAAAAACAAATAAACACCAGAAATAGACCCTCACATATGTGGTTAATTGGTTTCTGACAAAGGTGGCAAGATGACTCAATGGGGAAAGGACAGTCTTTTCAACAAATAACACTGTGAAAAGTGGATGTCCACATGTAAAAGAATGATGCTGGGCCCTTACCTCACACCATATACAAAAATGAACTCAAAATGCATCAAAGCACCTGACCACAAGAGCTAAAACTCTAAAACTCTTTGAAGAAAATGTGGGAGAAGTCTTCATGACATCAGATTTGGCAATGGTTTCTTGGATAAGACAGGAAAAGCACAGGCAAAAAGGTAAAAACAGATAAATTGGACTTCTTCAAACATAAAAACTTTGGTGTGTCAAAGCGCACTATTAAGAAAGTGAAAAGACAACACAAAATTGGAGAAAATATTTGCAAATCACATTATCTGGTAAAGGATTTAATATCCAGAATATATAAAGAACTCTTAAACTCAATAACAACAACAAAAACACCTAAACAACCCAATTCAAAAATGGGCCAAAGGTTTGAGTAGACATGTCTCTAAAAAAAAGACAAACATGTCCAATAAGCCCATGAAAGATGCTCCACAACACTAATCATTAAGGAAATGTACATCAAAACCACTACGAGGTACCAATTCACACCCATTACCAAAACAACAGAAAATAAGAAGTCTTGGTGAGGGGCGCCTGGGTGGCTCAGTGGGTTAAAGCCTCTGCCTTCAACTCAGGTCATGATCCCAGGATCTTAGGGTAGAGCCCCGCATTGGGCTCTCTGCTCAGCAGGGAGCCTGCTTCCCCCTCTCTCTCTGTCTGCCTCTCTGCCTACTTGTGATCTCTGTCTGTCAAATAAATAAATGAAATCTTAAAAAAAAAAAAATAAGTCTTGGTGAGAAACTGAAATCCTTGTGCCCTGCTGGTAGGATGTAAAATGGTGCTGCCACTGTGGGAAACAGTGTGGCAGATCCTCAAGAAGTTAACCACAGAGTCACCATATGATCTAGCAATTCCACTCCCAGGCATATGTGCCCAAAAGAACTGAAAGCACGGACTTGAACTTGTACTTGTACACCAATATCCACAGCAGCATTATTTACAATAGCCAAAAGGTGGAAATACCTCAAATGTTTTTCAACACTGAATGGATAAACACAATGTGGTCTATACACGCAACAGAGTATTAGTCAGCCTAAAAAAGGAATAAAATGCTGATATGTACTATAACATGGATGAACCCTGAAAACATGCTAAGTGGAAGAAGCCAGACACAAAAGGACAAATACTGTATGATTCCACTTATATGAGGTACCTGGAATGGCAAATCCATAAAGACAGAAAGCAGAGAGTATACCACGGACTAGGAGGAAGAGGGAATGGGGAGCTACTGTTTAACATGTCCAGAGTTTCTATTTGAGATGATGAAATATCCTAGAAATGGGTAGTGGTGATAGTTGTAAAAAATTGGGAATATATTTAATGCCAGCAGTTCAATGGTTAAAATGGTAAGTCTTGTGTTATGTTTATTTCACAGTGTTAAAAAAAATCCTAAATAAACACATGTACACAGAGAAAAAACAGGGGAAAGAATGAAAAAAACAAGACAAGACAAAACGCAGGCACCTTACCTTCCAAGGATGTAACCAGAACAACATGAAGACAAATGATGATAAGAAATATCTTGAATAGCGGTAAAACTTCTTCAGGTCTGCCAACATGGCCACACTGTCTGCCAGAGAAAAACATCCTGAAATAAAATAAGGGGAAAACATATCATCATGGCACGCCATAATCACAACACAGCAAAACCCAAGAGGTCAGTCACTTAACCAAGGCAACCTGCACTCCTGCTTCCTTTAAATTACTCTGGTTCAAGAGAACTGGCAATGCCAAATGGGACATGGGTGTTTACTAAAAGCAAAACCTCTGTTTATTATGGGAGGACCACCCACTGGGGTATCATATTACATTGAAAATTATTTTTAAAAAAATAGAAACAGACTCAAATACAGAGAACGAATTAATGGTTGCCAAAGGAGGAGACAGGCAAAATAGGTAGGTGAAGGGCATTAAGAGACACAAACTTCCAGTTACAAAACAAGTAAGTCACAGGGATGAAAAGTACAGCATAAAAAATAGAGTCAGTAATATTGCATTAAATTCATATGACATCTGATGGCAACTATGCTTATCGGGGTGAGCATTGCATAACGTATAGAATTCTCAAATTGCTTTGTCGTACACCTGAAACTAATGTAATACTGTATGTCAACTATACTTCACTTAAAATTAATTTTTTTTTAAAGATAAGCAAAGTGGTCCCTGTGAATTTACGGAAACCATCAATACACACAAAATGTCAAGAGAAGAAATGAAAAACGTGAAGGCCACACATGTAATTATTACCACTATACAAAGCCTGGTTCAAAACTATGCTAAGAATCAGAAGGCCTCAGAGAATCCCCTAAATCATTCTACTCCTGTTTCTGTCTTATTCTGCAGAAGAATTTCCTCGTTATTACATACAAATCCATTATCATTGCTTGATCTTGAGTGGTCAGGACAACAGAGTCAACATTTTTTAAAAAGCAAAGTTCGCATCAAAACTGAATTTCAGGGACGCCTGGGTGGCTCAGTTGGTTAAGCGGCTGCCTTCAGCTCAGGTCATGATCCCAGCGTCCTGGGATCGAGTCCCACATCGGGCTCCTTGCTCGGCAGGGAGCCTGCTTCTCCCTCTGCCTCTGCCTGCCACTCTGCCTGTGCTTGTTCTCTCTCTCTCTCTCTCTCTCCCTCTCTCTAACAAATAAATAAAAAAAAATTAAAAAAAAAAAAAACTGAATTTCAAAGCCCCATTCGCCATTCATGGATTCATTCATTCAACAAATATTTCTTGAGGGGCAATTAAAAAAAAAATGAGGAGGGAGCCCGGCACCCAGAGAGAATGGCAAATCCTGAGGCTGTGTCTGTGCTCTCAAGGTGGAGGAACTGGCCAACAGAACCCCATGACAGGCAGTCAGCACCAGCACCAGCGGGCACAGGATGCCGCGGGAGCACAAACCAGCCAGGAAATCACAATCAGCCCACGGGCGCAGGCACAAGCATGGGGAACGGAGATCCCACGAAACAGACTCCCCCTGCACAGCCCCAGGGCGAGCGGCCGAGGCAGACCACGCTGTATGTTTTCAGCTGGCAGAGCTCCTGACCGCAGAACTCCTGACGACAGAGCACCCACGAACCCAGCCATCACTGCTGGGCAAAGACTAGCGAGCAGGCGCTGCAAGGTTCTGGCTCTGCCGTGCAATGTCCGAGTGACTTGGGACAAGTTCTTTCCAATGGCCAGGATTCCGCATCTAGCAAACCGTGACCACAGCACCAACCAGAGAGTGTTGCTGTGGTGAGGAAGCCCTGTGAAGCCACTGTGAACGCCAGCTGTACTCTTCCCTCCTTCGGTGGACAGTCTTTTGCACCCAGCACATGCAGGGTAGAACAGAGCAGGGACTATGGGGACAAGGGCACGGGAAGATGGGGATAAAACACAAATTTCTTAGCCTCAAGGAAGAACTGGCAATCTTCAAGGATCCAATATATCACCAGTACCATCACCTGGGAATTCTTTCCTTGGACGTGGCGTGATAATGTCTTAGACAGGAGGTGAGTCCTTCTCCTTCCTAAGAGGGCTTCTCTTGTCTCAATCAATAAACTGTATTATATATTAATAATACACTATGTTAATAAGTTATCACGTGTCTCTGGTTTGGCTCTCCTCTTCAGCACTTTTCTTCTCTGTTCATAATGGCGGATTATTGACCCTCCCAAATGAGTCACTCGAACCAGAATGCAAAGATGTAAGAATGTCTCTGGAGGAAAATGTAAGCGTCTGCTACAGCTACATACCACAATATTGATGAATCTCTGAGACATAAAGTCAGAGAAAACAGCCAGACATGAAAGAAAGCATAGTGCACAGAATTCCATTCATACGAGGTATAAAAGCAGAGAAAACCAATCGATGGAGCGAAGAGTAGGGAGAGTGGTTATCCTTGGAAGGGGGTGCAGGTGTAATAATTAGAAGGGGGGGCGCCTGGGTGGCTCAGTGGGTTAGGCCTCTGCCTTCGGCTTGGGTCGTGATCTCAGGGTCCTGGGATCATATAAAATCTTTAAAAATAATAATAATAATTAGAAGGGGGCACGAAGGGGTTTCTGAGGTACACGTAACATTCTGTGTGCCAGTTCCACAGGTGTGTTTGGTTCCTGAAACTCATCTTATTGTACACGTGAGTGTATGCCACAAGAAGTTTCATTTAAAAGTTTAAAACTCGGGGCGCCTAGGTGGCTCAGTGGGTTAAGCCGCTGCCTTCGGCTCAGGTCGTGATCTCAGGGTCCTGGGATCGAGTCCCGCATCGGGCTCTCTGCTCAGCAGGGAACCTGCTTCCCTCTCTCTCTCTCTCTGCCTGCCTCTCTGTCTACTTGTGATCTCTGTCTGTCAAATAAATAAATAAAATCTTTAAAAAATAAAAATAAAAAATAAAAGTTTAAAACTCAATCTATTTTTTTATTTCTGGACTCAGTTCCCCCTCCAAAAGCACTGTTATTTTTTTTTGTTAAATCTGTATCTAGTGAACCAGACCTCTACAAAGAAAAACAAAAACAAAAACAAAAAAAAACAAAAAAAAAAACCTCTCTCCTATACAAACGCCTTGACTCATCTCTACCTGGAATTTGCAGAACTGATTTAGAAGACTGACTGTACAAATACCTAATTTTAGATCTGGAAAGAGTATCAGAGCAGTTTAGCTTTGAAAAGGAACTCAGGATTCACCTAGCTTCAAGCCCTCATTCTTCAAACCCTTATTCTACACACGAAGAAAGAGGTCCAACATGCTCCAAGAGATGGGTCAAGGTCATTTGGCTGTTTGGTGGGACTCCTACTCTTTCTACCAGGCCACAGTGCTGGCCTCCTGAGAATGTGTCTCCTTAGGAGTAAACTTCTAAGTTCATCAGGTGAAATAAATCAACAAATTCAAAATGCTATTATATAATATCAAAATTTCTGCAAACTCATTCCTAAGCTTTGCTAACTCCTAGGGCAAGACTTCCTGAGTAGTGTATAAGATATGCTTAAAGTTAAATTAGTCATAGTATACATTGACTGGTTATTATGTGCTGTAACTTGGGCCTCTGATCAAAATAAACCATGCCTTTTCACTGAAGAGAGCTTGTACTCAACTCCCAAATGAGAGCAGGAAAGGCCAGAATGAAGGGCGACGCAAGCAGTCATCTTGGAAAGAGAGTATGGATCAAGAAGGACTTACTACAAACCAGGTGCCACTGAGCTTTAGGTTATCAAGCCTGAAGTATCTTTCCTTAAGACTGAGGGGCGCCTCGGTGGCTCAGTTGGTTGGGCGACTGCCTTGGGCTCAGGTCATGATCCCGGAGTCCCGGGATCGAGTCCGCATCGGGCTCCCAGTTCCATGGGGAGTCTGCTTCTCCCTCTAATCTTCTCCCCTCTCATGCGCTCCCACTGTCTCTCTCAAATAAATAAATAAAATCTTAAAAAAAAAGACTGAATATATATTTCCTAATAGGAGAAGTTTTATGGTATTTAAAATAATGCAGCTCCCACTGCTTCTATATAAGACATCCTGCTAAGCCTTAAAGTCTACCATCACTGATCAAAGAGGGAGATCAGTGGATTCTGTTGAAAGCCTTATTCATTATCCATGAAAGTCATTTCTATCTTTCTGAGCTGGAAATTTTCCTCACCTTCCAGGGTAACTTGGGTTAGCTCAATGCTCACCAGGTTATAAAAAAGAGGAGAGGACTTAAACAGCCACTGATTCTTAGCAAATTTCCAAGGTGCTGAGGATGGCTGGTAAGATCACATCAATTACAAAGAAAACGATGTGCAAGCATTTAAACGGTAAAGCCTAGCCCTTGACGCTACACAACCACTCACAGAAGATTTTCCCAAGGCTTATCATGGCTCTGGGCCCCCTTTTATGGTTGCGAATTCTGATGTACCTGGCAAGCTCTGGGGTTGTACGGTACACAGGCAACACGACTGTAGTCCATGGCCTTGCGTGTAACCCTCCAAGAAGTTGTTCTAGATCTCTTCAATTTCTTTAAATATACTATCACTTGTCATATTTTTAAAGACACATAGGTCATCAGTGCAAACTTGAATGGCAATACACAATAAATTTATCATTATCTAAATATAGAATAATTAAAGAATATTTTAAAAGGGGGGATAATAGCGTGGTATCACTTTAGGGCAGGTCTGGGTAAAGGTTATTCTCTATTACCTCTGATTAACTGGCATAATTTGATTATACCAGGGCAGCTGGGATATATGCAATGATCAATATTTTTGACCAAAGTAACAAGAGGTGTGGTAATTGTTCCCTAAGTCTCATAGAAAACTTTATGATTTTAAGACATTTACATTGAGTCTAAGTGTTGGTTAACCACACTTAAACAAGGGGAAATTTAAAAGGGAGGTACTGAAGAGGTTCTCAGTGCAAATAAAGCAATTGACTTAGATCATTCAACTGTCAAAGAAGTCAGAGAATCCCAAGGTTGCTTTTCCCCCCCTAGAATCTCTGGTCATGTGTTCGGCTATTCTAAAAAAGGAATCCAGAAACTGTTAGTAAAAGCATAATTACATTTTTTGCATAATTAAATTTTATTTGAACTCTACTGAAAGACCCTGATAAAGCAAACACCTCAGAAAAAAAACTTTCTTCAGTGTTCCAAGAATATGTTGGGTTCAGTTATTCAGACCAAACCTTCTGCTGAAGACAACCAAAAATTACAAGTGAAATATTAAAAGCATTTTCTTACATATATCAAAGAGCTGACAAGATAGAAAAGAATCACCAGGCCAAAGGTAAAGTGAAAGCAGGAACTCAGGGAGGTAATATAAACAAAGGAACCACTTATGCCTGAGGTTATGGGCCTAATGAAGTAAACCTAAGCTCCAGATATGAAATACAAAAGAAAAAAGTTCAGAGACATGGAGAAAAAAAAAATACAAGGTCTAACATACACTTAAAATTCAAAAAGGAGGGGGTGCCTGGATGGCTCAGTGGGTTAAAGCCTCTGCCTTCAGCTCAGGTCATGATCCCAGGGTCCTGGGATCAAGCCCCACATTGGGCTCTCTGCTCAGCGGGGAGCCTGCTCCCCCCCCCCCCCCCCCCCCGGCTCTCTCTCTCTCTGCCTGCCTCTCTTCCTACTTGTAATCTCTGTCTGTCAACTAAATAAATAAATAAATAAACAAATCTTTTAAAATTTTTCAAAAAGGAGGGATGCCCAGGTGGCTCAGTCGGTTAAGCATCTGCCTTCGGCTCAGGTCATGATTCCGGGGTCCTGGAATCGAGCCCCGCACTGGGCTCCCTGCTCAGCAAGGAGCCTGCTTCTCCCTCTGCCTGCTGCTCCTTCTGCTTCTGCTCCTGCTCTCCCTCTCTCTCTCTCTGACAAATAAATTTTTAAAAAAAAATTTTTTTTTTTAATTCAAAAAGGAGGAAAGAGTCAGGTTTGAAATGGAATGACTGAATGACCCCAAACTGGTGAAAACCATCTATCCACAGATTTAAGAAACCTAAAGACTCTCTACAATAAATAAGAGGAAATCTACACCTAGACACAAAATAGTGAAACTGAAGAAAACCAAAGACAAAGAGAAAATCTTGCAAGTAGCCAGAGAGAACAAGACAGTTAACCTTCAAAGGAGTACATGATAGACTGACAGCTATCTTCTCAGAAGCAACAGTGGAAGCCAGAAGACATACAAAAATTGTGATATTGTTCACCAACTGCAAATCCTCCCTAAGCAAATCCTGAAAGATGTACTCAGGCAAAACATGTAAGCTCTGAGATGCAACAAGGAATGAAGAACAAAGAAAGTGGTTAGCCTGTGACCAGCCCTATCCTTAACATTTGTGATATACAGGTTAAGAGTTTAAAAGGAGGCCCAGGGGTACCCAAAAATGTTTTAAATAAAAAATAAATAAATAAAAGGAGGTACAATTTGCCCTTATTCTTCCACTAAGACTCCATCTCAAAATACAAGAGGTTTTATGCACAAGTATGTGGACAGCCCAGCCTGTACATCCAAACCACCCTCTCTCCCTGCAAGCAGCTACCCCTTGGTCGTCCTTTAGGTCTAAAGGTAAGGACACCTGCAGCATGACTTGCCTGTGGGAAAGAGGCCTGCTCAGGTCCTGGAAATAGGTACACAATGCCTGAGTCGAGAATTACAGGGTCCCAGGGTCCCATAGCAAGATCTAGGAGTAAGGGTTGGGCGCAGAGTGAGGCAGGTTCCAGGTGGGCATCATTTCTTTGTCACAAACTTCTCACCCTTAGAGAAGGGTATGACTAGAGAAAGGCCAGAGAGGGTACCTCTAAAGCATGAGACACAGGCCAAAGGCCCCAGCTGCCAGAGCTAAGGGTGGCACTCTATACTGGTAAATTCAAACTAATGTTTTTTTTCTAATTATCTCATTTTATTTAAATTCAATTAATATATAGTATATCATTAGTTTCAGATATAGAGTTCAGTTACTCATCAGTTGCATATAACACCCAGTGCTCATTACATCACGTGCCATCCTTAATGCCCATCA
This sequence comes from Mellivora capensis, assembly GCA_004024625.1. Classification (NCBI taxonomy): domain Eukaryota; kingdom Metazoa; phylum Chordata; class Mammalia; order Carnivora; family Mustelidae; genus Mellivora; species Mellivora capensis. The sequence continues at coordinate 50,996 of PISX010009040.1, forward strand.
CCCAGTTACCCACCAGGGTCCCTCCCCTCTAGCAACCCTCAGTTTGTTTCCTCCCATGGTTTCTCTCCCTCTCTGATTTCATCTTGTTTTATTTTTTCCTCTCTTCCCCTTACGATCCTATTTTGTTTCTTAAATTCCACATGAGTGAGATCATATAATTGTCTTGCTCTGATTGAATTATTTTACTTAGCATAACAAATGAATGTTGATTACATAAAACAATAATATCTTGCAGGGATAAGTGAAACATAACAAAAATGACAACTATATTATTTACATATACATTATATAATATAGGAGATATATATATATATATATAAATATATCTCAATTAGGAGACAAAATTAAGAAATTAAAGTCTTCCGAAGTCCTTATATTAGGAGTCTAAACAGGTATGGATTATCTATAGACATTGAAAAGTTGGGTAGACATTGTGATTTTTATAGCAGCTACTAAAAAATAGAACTGGGGTATGTAACTTCCTAGTAAGTGTGTGGGGGGGGGGGCGTGTTTAGAATATTCAGTCAATTTGAAAAGAGGCTCCAAAAGGGAGAAAAAGAAACAAAAATGATTAGGAAGAATAGACGGTGGTAAATGTAAACACACATGAATAAATGATTCATTAAATATAAACGGACTAAATGAATTCAATGAAAAGGCAACGATCATCAGACTGAAAAAAAAAAGCAAAATGCAAATATGCTATTTATAAAGACACACCTAGAACATAATGATACAATAAGTTTGAAAGTAAAAGGATGGGAAAGAGTGGCTGCACCAGCGTGCATTCCCACCAACAGTGTAGGAGGGGTCCCCTTTCTCCACATCCTCGCCAACCTCTGTCGTTTCCTGACTTGTTAAGTTTAGCCATTCTGACTGGTGTGAGGTGGTGTCTCACTGTGGTTTTGATTTGTATTTCCCTGATGCCAAGTGATGTTGAGCACTTTTTCATGTGTCTGTTGGCCATCTGGATGTCTTCTTTGCCGAAATGTCTGTTCATGTCCTCTGCCCATTTCTTGATTGGATTATTTGTTCTATGGGTGTTGGGTTTGGTAAGTTCTTTATAGATTTTGGATACTAGCCCTTTATCTGATATGTTATTTGCAAATATCTTCTCCCACTCTGTCAGTTGTCTTTTGGGTACCCTATGACACAGCAATCACACGACTGAGTATTTACCCTAAAGTTACAAATGTGATCCGAAGGGGCACGTGCACCCAAATGTTTATAGCAGCAATGTCCACAATAGCCAAACTATGGAAAGAACCTAGATGTCCATCAACAGATGAATGAATAAAGAAGATGGGGTATATATATATACAATGGAATACTATGCAGCCATCAAAAGAAATGATATCTTGCCATTTGCAACAACATGGATAGAACTAGAGGGTATTACGTGGAATGAAATAAGTCAATCAGAGAAAGACAATTATCATATGATCTACCTGATATGAGGAACTTGAGAGGCAGGGTGGGGGGTTTGGGGGGTAGGGAGGGAAAAAAATGAAACAAGATGGGATCAGGAGGGAGACAAACCATAAGAGACTCTTAATCTCACAAAACAAACTGAGGGTTGCTGGGAGGAGGGGGGCATAGAGAGAGTGGCTGGGTGATGGGCATTGGGGAGAGTATGTGCTATGGTGAGTGCTGTGAAATGTGTAAGCCTGACGATATACAGACCTGTACCCCTGGGGGAAATAATACATTACATGTTAATTAAAATAATTAATTTTAAAAAACTTTTTAAAAAGGATGAGAAAGATATGCAATGTCAATACTAATCAAAAGAAAATATGTTTATACTAATATCAGACAAATTATACTTTAAAGCAAAAAGCATTACCTGTAAATAAAATGGTTCATTCATCTAAGTTCAACAGGAAGATGACAAATTAATATCTCTATCATCAACTGGTAAAATTCAAATAAGAAAGTCACTAAGGATATAGAATATTTGAATGACACATTTAACCAACCTAACCTAGAGATCAGACATAAACCCTCCATTCCACGTGGGAGTGCTTATTAAAACCAATTCATACAACAAGTCTCAAAAATGTTTTACAGAATTAGAGAAGGAAAAAGGAGCATGTTCTCTGACCACAAGATAATTTAACCATAATAAAAAGGTAAATTGCTATTTAACAATTTATATTTAGAAGTCATAACATATATTTAAAAATGTTTGACTTGACTGTATTTCAAAGCATGTAGGATAGAACTAAAGATCTTTAGAGTGAAATTTACATTTTAAATGCACACATTAGAGGAGTGTCTGGCTGGCTTAGTCAGTAGAGCATATAACTCTTGATCCTGGAGTTGTGGGTTGGAGCCCCACATTGGGTGTAGAGATTAGTTAAAAATAAAATCTTTTAGGAGTGCCTGGGTAAGCAATGGACTCTTGATTTTAGCTCCAGTCATTATCTCAGCGTCATACGATGGATGGGGAGCCCCGTGTGGGGCTCCACACTCAGCAGGGAGTGTGCTTGAGATTCTCTCCCTCTGTCTCTGCCCCTACTCACCCAACCCCACCCCTACTCACCCAACCCCACCCCTACTCATTCTCTCTCTCAAGATAAATAAATAAAATCTTTACAAAAATAAAAAGGAAGTAATAAAGACAAAAGAATAAAATAATGATACAGAAAAAAGACATAAAATAAAAGTTATTAACATAGTCAAGGGTGTTCTTTGGAGACAATTCTGGCAAAACTAAGAGGAGGGGAGGAGGAGGAAAAGAGAGAGAGTCCCAGCAATTAACCAAAGGAAAGAATTTAAAAAGCAACATAACTGAAAATGCTATTAGCGTACAAGATAAAAGGATCTTAGGGATAACTTTATTCAATAACTTTGAAAATCTAGATAGAAATGGGCAAATCCCTATGCAAAACATAAAACTTAACCAAAAAGGAATCAAGAAGAAATCCTGAACAGGAATAGATATATAATCATTAAAAGTCTCAAAAATTTTCCCAAAGACAAAGTCCAGTCCCAGATGTTTTCACTGGTGATTCCATCAAATGTTTAAAAAACAGGAATTCCAATCTCACGAAAACTCCAAGAATAGAGAAAGAGAGCTCAGCCTAACTCATTTTTACCAGCTAGGATAACCGTGGTGCCAAAACCAGACAAGTAAAATCCTCACATTTTGCCCATTTTATAAATCAAATGAAACTATTTACAGAAGTCTCTGGAATGCCCACAGAAATGTCTAGCAGCAATTTCAAGTCTTGTAAACTGGGGTAATGTGAATAAATATAGGACAAAAAGAACCATTCCGAACCTCAGCAACAAAATTTTTTGAAGATGAAGTCACCAAGAACTAAAGCCAGCAGTGCTGTAGTAAGAGAATGACATCTCATATGCCCCAAAAAGCCCATGTCCTAACGACAACACAAACTGGGTTAAGTGGTTAAGTGCTGCATATGAACTCCAAAATGGCAGCTTTGTGTATCATTTGTCATAGCACAAGGTCAGGTCAACGGGGACCCATCCAGCATGATGGTAATATGAAGCTTTCATGTCTCTGGAAGCAAATGGAAGGACCTGATTTGTTTGGTCTTTGCACGGCAAAATGATTTTCTTAATAAGCATTAAGTGCTTTCTAAGGCAGGGGTGGGGAAAGCTTTATTCAATAAAACAAGAGAATCAATATCAGATGTGCAAGATTAGAAATAAATCGTGCACTTAAAGTAAACAAATACTCACAAAACTGTGGAAAGTCTGATATTTTCCAACTCCGTCACTCATGTCCAAACTCCTCTCCTGTCCTACCTGCAATCGACCAGCCTCTTAATTCCCCAGTGCGTGAATACTCAAGGCCAAGTGAAAGCCCGCTTTGTCTCTCCCCTCATTCTTCAGGCTCCTTTCCCAGTGCGTGGTAAATATGTTGGATAAGAACATGCCTGGTAGAGCCATCTGCCTGCCTTCAAACCCAGGCTCTACCACTTACAGTGTAACCTTCATCTGTTCCTTACGCTCTCTGGATCATCTAAAAATTGGAGGTCATGGGACGCCTGGGTGGCTCAGTTGGTTAAGCGGCTGCCTTCGGCTCAGGTCATGATCCCAGCGTCCTGGGATTGAGTCCCGCATCGGGCTCCTTGCTCGGCAGGGAGCCTGCTTCTCCCTCTGCCTCTGCCTGCCACTCTGTCTGCCTGTGCTCGCTCTCTCCCTCTCTCTGACAAATAATTAAAAAAAAAAAAATTGGAGGTCATGACAGCATCTACCTCATAGGGTTCTACAGAAAGGAAAGGAAGTACTATAATGAAGGTCTTAGTATAGTCAGCAAGTGTTAGGTGTTCTTAACAAGCAGAATTATAAGACAAGTTTACAATATACTCTGGTGCTAAATGTAAACAGATTTGAGAATTATTTCCCACATTCACTCACCTAGTTGACGAAACTGTGTTGAGGTTCTGTTACATGCAAGGTACTATGCTTGGGACTTAGTATACAACGAACAAGACAGGTATCTTTTCTGCCCTCGAGAACTTACAGCCACTATGTCCTTAGATTCATTGGTCACTGGTGTAGCCAAATAAATAGTGACTTTTTTTTTAACTTTTTAACTTCATGGTCCATGAGACTCAACTCAGCCTAAAAACAAAACCAAGGGACAGGAACACAGTATCCTCGCCTCTATGGACTTGGTCTCCGTCTCACCCCAAGCCCAGCAGCATGCAACTCCACCCACAGCAGGCACTCAAAAGAGATGTTTTTTAATTGATGTGGTCTGGAAGCAGTTGCTGCAGGATAATTCCATCAATATGTAGAGGAGAAAAAGAGGAAACTCCTTAAAAGCATCCTCAAAGTGGTGATCTAGGATGGGGACAGGGATGGGGCAGAAGTACATGGTTTGTGAAATTAGAAGATCGTATTTGATTAAAAGTGAGGTATAAAGAAAGGCAAACTGCCCACCAATATTCTGTGCCTTCCTTGCTTTTGTCATTGCACCATGTCAACTCTTTTTTTTTTTACGATTTTATTTATTTATTTGACAGACAGAGATCACAAGTAGGCAGAGAGGCAGGCGGAGAGAAAGGGGGAAGCAGGCTCCCTGCTGAGCAGAGAGCCCCATGTGGGGCTCGATCCCAGGACCCCAGGATCATGACCTGAGTCAAAGGCAGAGGCTTTAATCCACTGAGTCACCCAGGCGCCCGCACCATGTCAACTCTTGCTACAAGTCCCAGTTTGGCCATTTACTAGCTGTGTGACACTGCTCTGGTATTTTAACCTTACCTATAATAATAACGTATCGACATTTAACATAATAACTATGTTGTTATTTATCATTTAAATTCTAATAGGATTCTTATAATTTGTATTAATTGCAATAACTACTTGCATTGGTTATAAGATTTCTATTGTTTATACCAGTGAAGTCCAGAAATAGCCAATATTTATGAGTCTCAAAGGAAAGGGGAAGTGTAAGTTAGTAGTGTCCCCTGTCTGCCACTCCCCCTGCTTGTGCTCTGTCTCTCAAATGAATAAATAAAATATTTTTTAAAAAGAATCCAAATGTGTTTTTAAAAAAAAAGAGAGAGAGAGAGTGTGTGTTAAATAGTCCATTTCAAAGCATGAGAAAAGCTGTTAGAGACAGGGAAGCCAGTCAAGGGAGAAAGAAGGAAAGAGGAAGAGTGAAAACAAACCCCAAGAGTTCTCTGGAAACAATCACTTTCCTTCCCCAGATTTTACTGCACTTCAAAATCTGTAACCATTTCTGGAAGTTCTTAAACAATTGGATTAGCAAGAAGAAATGGGTCCATAATAGAATCGCCAAGGAAAAGAAAATGTCTAAAGAAGATGGAAGGCCCCAATAGTTGTGAGGAGTTCAACACAAAACAAAACAAAAAATACAGTGGTTAAGGGGATAGGGATCTGAAAGGAAGAGACGTCATTGGGGGGAGGGGGGGACAATCAAACATGTTATTGCTACATTATCATGTAAAAAAAAGCCTCACTCACCTGCAGCAGGAAATTCAAAAGAGAAGATGGAGAGACTCTGTACAAATCTGAAAATGAGAAAAAGAAAATTAGATTAATGGAAAGTGGGCCATCTTGATACCATAATGCTTCAAGCTACTGTCCCAGCCTGTTGACTGTGGCCCGCAGACCGACTCCCCTGCTAGATACGAGGACCTGAACGTGAATGCAGAGATAAGAAAAGAAATGGAGGAAGCAAACCCTGCTCCTCAGGAACTCATTTTAAACCGGAAGGCCAGTCTGAGGCCGGTGTCGGGGCTGCCGGTGTTCGTGTTTCAGGAGCGTGTACCACTGCTCAGTCTCGGGGCGCATTCACAGCACGGCAGCGGCACTGGACGTGCAATGATCGGATCGAGGGACGAGGTAGACCATTTGAGAGACCGTGCTTTGTTAGACACTTCTACATGGTTTGGGGACTTAACTTCCCTAGAACCTAAACTCCTTGATAGCAACAATCGGATCATTTATGTCTCTTATGCCCCTAAAACCAGAGGCAGAATTCTTTCTCCACAGAGGGGACAAATAAATAACTCTAATGTTAAGTTTGGCTCAGAGTTGCAAGGGGATGGTGGGGGTAGCGGCATGACAAGAGTGAGGGGCGAGGCGGATGCATACAGGTGAAAGGGAAGACCACGCCCACGGAGGAGGAGCACATTGTTGACAACCGGGCTTGGATCTTGCAGAATATTCCACTATGCTTTAACTTCGAAACCAAAGACTGGCATAGCTATTAGCTCGAAGAGGACAGTCCCGTCACACAATGGTAGCCCCTCATGTGAAATACAGGCATAACGATTTTCAAATCAAGACTTGTGAAAAAAAAAAAAAAAAAAAAAAAAACAGTCCATAGGTGATTTTGGAACCAAATGACCTACTTCTGGCTTCAGTCAATAGACAGAAGGTCAGTTCTCAAGGAGGAAGCTAAGATATGAATTCAAAGAAGAAATAAGTCATGATGAGTTTCCATTGATCATGATAGGTCTTTTTGGTTTTTTTAAGATTATTTATTTCACAGAGACAGAACATGAGGAGGGAGGCAGAGGAAGAGGCAGGAGGACTCCCTGCTGAGCAGGGAGCTGGGACATAGGGCTCGATCCCAGGACCCTCGGACCATGACCTGAGAGGAAGGCAGACGCTCAACCCACTGAGCCACCCAGACACCCTGATATGTTCTTTACAAAAAAAAAACACAGGGAAAAAAAAAAAAAAAAAAAAAAGCTCTTGGGGCATCTGAGTGGCTCAGTTGGATGGAGCATGTGATTCTTGATCTTGGGGTCACAAGCTTAATCCCCACACTGGGTGTAGAAAGTACTTAAACATAAAATCTATTAAAGCCTGATATGTCAGAAAAACTTCATTAACCAATGTTTAAAGAAGACAAAAATGAAGGCCAACCAAGTTGTCCTGTCCTAGGATAAACAAATTACAAACACATGGCCCAAAGCTCAATATCACATGAGGATTAACAACTGAATGTAGGATTAACAACTGAAAAACATCCAAATAATCAAAGATACAAATTGATTGTGACTTGAGTATGGAAATAATTTCAGTTCACATTTGTGCAAACAAAGATTTCCTACCTAGGGATTTTTGATGAAATTTCACACCTCAAACACATTTCTTTTTCAAAACCTGACAGCCACAATGAAGCACACTTCATGGTTCCTGGTCACCAAGTTTATTAATAAACAACACAAGGCTCTCTTTGCTCCTTTGGAGTACTTTTAGGTAGAAAAAGAAGTCAAACCACAATAAAATTTGTTTTGCCCACTAGATAAAGAAATGTAAAAGGCTACTAATATCCAAAGCTGTAGAGCCTGTGGGGAAATGAACACTCACATACACTGTCGGTGGAAACATCAGCTTTAGGGTACTCGGGGGGTCAGTTGGTTAAGCATCTGCCTTCAGCTCAGGTCATGATTCCGGGGTTCTGGGATCAAGACTCACATCAGGCTCCCTGCTCAGTGGGGAGTCTGTTTCTCCCTCTCCCTCTGCCGCTCCCTCTGCCAAATAAATAAAATCTTAAAAAAAAAAAAAAGAAGAAGAAGAAAAGAAAAGAAAGCAACAGCAACCTGAACCTTGAGAGAATAGTTTATGTTTTGAAATGTTAGGTGTGCATACCTTTTGATCCAGAAATTATCATTCCAGAAGTTGTCCTATAGAAATACACACCAAAAAAGCTATCATTGCAGCTTTGTATGACTGGGGGAGAAAGCCCAAGTCTCCATCAGTAGATGAATAGTTAAATAAATGATGGTCCATCCATATTATGGACCATTATGCAATGCTTAAGAAAATGAAGTTGATCTACATGTAATGACATAGAGATTGTAAATACATGTAAGCCAAAAGAAAAAATCAAGTTTCTTAATAATACATATACTAAGATCTGTTAAGAAACAGGCAAAGCTATACATATGCATGCCAATGTATGTAGTGACAAGTAAAAATACACACATAAAAGCCTGGAAGGAAATCCACAAGTCTCCACAAAAAGCGGGGGGGGGGGGGGGGGGCCCACAGTGGTTGGAGGTTGGGGGAGTTGGATATGAAGCCCAAGAGAACACAAGACACATATCTGTGTATTTACTTATGCAATTAAATATACTTGTTCTAGGGGCGCCTAGGTGGCTTAGTGGGTTAAGCCTCTGCCTTCGGCTCAGGTCATGATCTCAGGGTCCTGGGATGGAGCCCCACATCGGGCTCTCTGCTCAGCAGGGAGCCTGCTTCCTCCTCTCTCTCTGCCTGCCTCTCTGCCTACCTGTGATCTCTCTCTGTCAAATAAATAAATAAAATCTTTTAAAAAAACAAATATACACACACACACACACACACACACACACACACACACACTTGTTCTAGCAAAGGAAAGCAGAAGTCAGAAAGAGGGCCAAACCATCCAGGTTCTCCAAAAAGAGCTCCCAAGTTGAGGTCAGAAGGATACTAACTAGGAGGTAAACCGGTCCCTGGCTCAGTGGGAGGCCATCTCCCCTGGCCCTGCCCTAATCCAATTAGAAAGGCCCCAAGGAAAGCAGAAAGCCATCTGGTCACAGAGCCGCTTCCCAGAGGGGGAGCAGGAACTCACTTGAGCAAGTTGTGGAAAAGAATGTCAAGAGCAATGATGTGCAATGCCTGATGGACAGAGAGGCCTACACTTAATGAAAGAGCTCTAGATTCTTCAGCCCCTGAGGTCCCTCCTGGGCACTGTCACCACACACGCACCATCCTTTATCTCCCACAGAAATTAAACCCGAATCAGGACCCAAAGAGCATCTGCCTCCAGGAACAAAACATTAGTGACTCCAATGTTCGGGCTTCTTACATCATTGAAAGGAAAAGGCAAGTCACCAAAGGAACTATATCGACTTATGTAAGACATGGCACAGAACAGAGAAATTGCTCACAGGAGATCAGCAAATTCACCAATTGCTAGGATTAACTGAAACCTCCCCCAGTTGCAGACTGCCCCAAACCATGACATCAGGGAGGCTGGAAATGCATCCAACTTCCTCTATTTATCAAGCAGGCTAAAAGCCAGGGTAATACCAGAGTGAGTGGAGGGGGGAAAAAAGGGCAAGCAGACTGTACAAGTGGTTTGGGTGGGAAGTAAATGGTCTCTGTGTGCAGTTCAAGCCTTGCTCCCCAAGAACCAGGACTCTTGTACTTGGACACTCCTCAAAGGCCCCCAGTGCTGGCCACAGGGCCCAAGCATCCTGGGGATAATCAGCAAAACAGGCCAAGTACACAGGTAATGGCCAGCCAGCCGCAGGCAGTTGTACCCCTGCCCTCTGGGGTAATACAATGCTGGTCCAAGGATCAATTTTTTTAAAAAGACAAAAAAAATTTTAAAAATAAAGCAAAAAGAAAACGCTGATGACATACAGCATCCTGAAAGACTCAGCACTTCATCTGAAGCCTAACGATTAACGAGTGGCCCAGACTGAGGGGCAGAGTGATTGACAGTTCCTGGTGTTCACACCACCATGGAAGAAACAACCAGAAAACAAAGAGGCTTTGATAATTTGGGAACAACGGCAGAAAGAAGCAAAGGGAACCTTCTCCATGCTAGTGGGAAAAGCAAATTGCGTGGATAGAGATGATAGGCTTGCGGGCATTTACAGGAGAAAGTCAGGGATATGCAGGTTCTTGACTATAGAGTAGTACATATTACCCTCAAGGAACAAACAGGAGTGATTCTAGAACTTTCTGGTGGCCCCATTGCTAGTCAGACCCAACCTAATAAGATCTTTACCTACACAGACTGATGTGTCCCACTGTGGATGCCACCATTTGGCTTTGGGAAATTCCAAAGATACTTCATTCAGTGAACATTTACTGAACGCCTACTACATGCCCATAACAGGGCCAATCTGTATGGTTGTGCAGTCTGCACCCTGGCCAAGAGAATCAACAGAGCCTGAATCCAGAATGTTGAGTTTTCTGGAAGTGCCATATGAACAGCTGTGGGCTCTGTCACAGACACTGCAGGAACTCTGAGGAAGGGCAGTAAACCAGTGCAGGGAAATGGATCCAGGAGCATTTCCTCAAGGAGGTAACAGTCACGCTGCATCCCAAAGGATGCACAATGCCCTTTACGTGAAGAAATGGGAAAGAGCATTCCAAAGAAAAAATAGCTTAAACCAAGACACAGAGCCAACAACCGGCACGGAGTGGGCAGGACTTGGAATCAGCTGGATGTGGCTGAAGCATGAAGAGCGAAGCAGAGAGGATGGCCAGGAAGGACCAGGAAAGATGGAGCAGAAAAGCAACAGAACGTATTAAAAATATAAACCGGCCAGGCTGGGGAAAAGTCATACTGCACATCCACGTGGAGGTTGTGGTGGATTATGGATACAGCATGCTAAGTACACAGGGCTCTCATAGAAAGAAAATGGCGGCTTTTTCCATTTTCCATTCCAAAAGAAAATGGAGGTTTTCTCCAGCTCTATCACGGGCAAAGAGAATGTCGAAAACGTGGCTTAAACCATAGCCCCAGACGTAAGATAATCAGGAGGAAGAATGTCCTCATATTGATCACTGTTCTACTGTAGAAGTGACTCTGAGAGCACTTTTGGAATTGCTTTCTGAAACATCTAAAAAGATGACCTCATAGTCCCTGCGGTGAGGCCTCGTGCTGAGACGAACAAACCAGGCCAGGAAAAGTAGCTGGTGGGCCTCCTGCAACCGTTAGCACTGGGCCACTTTTCTCTGCAGCGCTCAGAGCTTTCTTTTCTCTCCTCCCCTCTCCCCCACTGTTCTCTTCTGCTCGACGCTTCTACCGGTGTAACTCGTTTTATTGCACTTCCCTTTACTGTGCTTCAGAGATACAATGGGGTTTGGTGGGAGTCTTGTGTGGTTTTTTTGGTTTTGTTTTGGTGGGTTTTGTTTTGTTTTGTTTTTTAACGCATGGAAGGGTTGTGGCAACCCTGCAGCAAGCAGGTCTCTCGGCATCATTTTCCCAACTGCGTCTGCTCACTTTGTGTCTTTATGTCCCATTTTGGTAATTTCCATAATACTGTATTTTTTATAGTGATCAGTGATTACAAGTTGCTGAAAACTCACATGATGGTTACCATTTTTTGCAATAAAGTATTGTGGAATTAGGTATATACATTGTTTCTTAAGACATAACGCTAATGTATACTTAATAGAATTCACTATGGTAGAAACATAACATCCGTATGTGCTGGGAAACCAAAAACTTCATTTGACTTGCTTTGTTGTGGGGGTCTGGAACCAAACCCACAGTATCTCTGATGTATACCCGTACTCTCTCTCTCCTTCATCCTACGGTTTTGCCTCTTTTCCTTATCTCCCCTTACCTAGCTTGACACTTGCCCAACTATCCCAGGACCTAGAATGTGGATGGTTACCTCTGTCCAGAGCTGGAGAAACAGTACTGAAGACCACATGATGAGAGACCCACCTTGGAATGACTACCTGATAACCAGACCCAACCTGCTGAGGGACATGCCCATAGACCTCCACCAGACATGGTGGAGTAAAGGTGTTTCAAAAAGGGCACAACTTGGTAAGAAGCAAGATGGCAGAGGAGTAGCAGATTGAAATGACATCAGGTCCCAGGAGTTCAGCTAGTTATCAAACCATTCTGAACACCTACAAATTCAACAGGAGATAGAAGAGAAGAAGAGCAGCAACTCTAGGAACAGAAAATCGACCACTTTCCAGAAGGTAGGATATGCAGAGAAGTGAATCCAAAGCCACAAGAAGATAGACTGCAGGGGGAGGGGCCGGATCCTGGCAAGCAGTAGAGCAGCAGAGCACAAAATCCGAACTTTTAGAGGTCAGCTCCGCTGGGGGACATCACTCCAGAGGCTAAGCAGGAGTGGAGCCCTCACGGGGACAGTGTGGTCTCAGGTCCCACGGGGTCACAGAAGGATCAGGGGTGTCTGAGTGTGGCAGAGCTGCCAGGTATCAGAGTGGGGAAGCCGGCTACAGAGATGGAGCTGAGAAGTGAGCTCTCAGATTGGGGTTACCTTAAACCGTGATCTAAGGCACAGCCAGGCCACTGCTCTTTGAGAAGGGACCCCACAAGTGGCAGATCTGGAGAGACTCACCTTCCATCTCCAGGAGGAGCAGTGCAGCAAGAAACTGCTGGGCTTGGAGACTCCAAACAGGGCTGTGCGCCAGAGATAGAAATGCTCGGTCACAGGCCAGGTGAGCTTGGAGTGTGGCCGGAGACCAGGGAGACAGGAGGGACTGACTGCTTTTCTCTGAGGGCACACTGCAGAGTGGGGCCCCAAGCTCTTGGTTCCTCTGGCCGGAGACTGGAAGGCCACCATCTTCATTCCCATCCTCCAAAGCCATAGGGAAAGCGTTCAGGGAACAAAAGCTCCCCAAGAGCGAACCCGAGCAGATTACTTAGTCTGGCCCCTGGCAAGGGTGGTGCAATATCACCTCGGGCAAAGACATTTGAGAATCACGGCAACAGACCCTACCCCAGAAGATAAACAAGAACATCCAGCCAAGACCAACCTTATCAATCAAGGAAAACAGTGGTAGTCCAGAGCTAGAGGAAAGCAATGCATAGAATCCATGGCTTTTCCCCCAGGATCCTTTAGTCTTGCAAAGTTAAATTTTTTTTAATTTAATTTTTTTCTTATTCTACTTTTTTAACTTTTCCTCTTTCCTCTTTTAACATTTTCTAACTAGTTTATCTTAACAATACCTTTCTTAAAATAGAAATTTAAAAAAAAAACTTTTTAAACCTTTATTGTTATAGTCATATTTTATCCCTTCATTGCATTTAACCTTGTTTTTTATATACATATCGTTTTTTTTTTTTTTCCTAAAAAATTTTGGGATACAATTTCTTCTAATAGATCAAAATATACCCTAAATCTGGCACATGGCTTTGTTCTACTCTCCAGCCTGAGCACATTCTCTTGTCTTTTTTTTTTCTTTTTCCAACCAACTTATCTTATCAATTCCTTTTTTAGAGTTTCTTTTAATTTTCATCTTTACAGTCATATTCCATCCCTTTATCATGTTTACCCTTGTTTTTGTATATATGTATTTTTTTCTTTCTTTAAAATTTTGGGAGGTAGTTTCTTCTAAGAGACCAGAATACACCCAAAATCAAGTGGGTGGCTCTGTTCTAGTCACCAGTCTAATACACACACACACACACACACACACACACATATATTTTTTTAAATTTCTTTTCCCCTCCTTTTTTCTCCCCTGGTTTTGGGTCTCTTCTGATTTGATTAGCGTACATTTTTGGAGGTCTTTGCCACCTTTTTAGTATTCTATTCTCTCCTTCATATATTCTTATCTGGATAAAATGACAAGGCAGAAAAACTCAACACAAAAAAAAAGAACAAGAGGCAGTACCAATGGCTAGGGACCTAATCAATATGGACATTGGTAATATGTCAGAACTAGAGTTCAGAATGATGATTCTCCAGGTGCTAGCTAGGGACATAAAAGGCATGGAAGACATTAGAGAAACACTTTCTGGAGAAATAAAATCCTTTTCTAGAGAAAGAAACGAACTAAAATCTACCAAGCTGAAATAAAAAAAGCTATTAATGAGGTACAATTAAAAAATGGAGGCTCTTACTGCTAGGACAAATGAAGCAGAAGAAAGAATTAGTAATATAGAAGACCACATGACAGAGAATAAGGAAGCTGAGCAAAAGAGAGACGAACAACTACTGGGCCATGAGGGGAGAATTGGAGAGATAAGTGATACCATAAGACAAAACAACATTTAGAATAATTGGGATCCCAGTAGAAGAAAGAGAGAGAGGGGCAGAAGGTACTGGAGCAAATTCTAGTAGAGAATTTCCCTAATATGGCAAAGGGAACAAGGAACAGAGAACCCCCCCTCAAAAATCAATAAAAGTAGGTCCACAACCCGTCATCTAACAATAAAACTTAGAAGTCTTCATGACAAAGAGAAAATCCTGAAAGCAGCTCAGGACAAGAAGTCTGTAACATACAATGGTAGAAATATTAGATTGGCAGCAGACTTATTCACAGAGACCTGGCAGGCCAGAAAGAACTAGCATGATATATTCAGAGCACTAAATGAGAAAAATATGCAACCAAGAATACTATATCCAGCTAGACTATCACTGAAAATAGGAGAGATAAAAAACAAAAATTAAAAGAATTTGCAAACACCAAACCAGCCCAATAGGAAATATTGCACCCTCTAAGCAAGGAGAAAGGGGTCCTCTAAGCAAGGAGCAAGCCTAAAAGTAGTAGACCAGAAAGGACAGAGACAATATGCAGTAACAGTCACCTTACAGGCAATACAATGGCACTAGATTCATATCTTTTCAATAGTTACCTTGAATGTAAATGGGCTAAATGCCCCAATCAAAAGACACAAGGTTTTAGAATGGATAAAAAAATAAAATCCATCAATATGCTGTCTACAAGAAACTCATTTTAAAGATTTTATATATTTATTTGTCAGAGAGAGAGAGAGAGAGTGAACACTGGCAGACGGAGGCGGAGGGAGAAGCAGGCTCCCTGCCGAGCAAGGAGCCCGATGTGGGACATGATCCCAGGACGCTGGGATCATCACCTGAGCCGAAGGCAGCTGCCCAACCAACTGAGCCACCCAGGCGTCCCAAGAAACTCATTTTAGACCCAAAGACACCTCCAGATTTAAAGTGAGGGGGGTGAAAAATAATTTACCATACTAATGGACATCAAAAGAAAGCTGGGGTGGCAATCCTTATATCAGATCAATTAGATTTTAAGCCAAAGACTATAATAAGAGATGAGGAAGGACACTATATCATACTTAAAGGGTCTGTCCAACAAGAAGATCTAACCATTTTAAATATCTATGCCCCTAACATGGGAGCAGCCAACTATATAAACCAATTAATAACAAAATCAAAGAAACACATCAACAACAATATAATAATAGTAGGGGATTTTAACACCCCCTCACTGAAATGGACAGATCATCCAAGCAAAAGATCAACAAGGAAATAAAGGCCTTAAATGACACACTGGACCAGATGGACATCACAGATACATTCAGAACATTCCATCCCAAAGCAACAGAGTACACATTCTTCTCTAGTGCACATACAACATTCTCCAGAATAGATCACATCCTGGGTCACAAATCAGGTCTCAACCGGTACCCAAAGACTGGGATCATTCCTGCATATTTTCAGACCACAATGCTCTGAAGCTAGAACTCAATCACAAGAGGAAATTTGGAAAGAACCCAAGTACATGGAGGCTAAAGAGCATCCGACTAAAGAATGAATGGGTCAACCAGGAAATTAAAGAAGAATTGAAAAAATTCATGGAAACAAATGATAATGAAAACACAACGGTTCAAAATCTGTGGGACACCGCAAAGGCGGTCCTGAGGAAAGTACATAGCAATACAAGCTTTTCTCAAGAAACAAGAAAGGTCTCAAGTACACAATCTATCCCTATACCTAAGGGAGCTGGAGAAAGAACAGCAAAGAAAGCCTAAACCCAGCAGGAGAAGAGAAATAATAAAGATTAGAGCAGAAATCAATGAAATAGAAACCAAAAGAACAGTAGAATAAATCAACGAAAATAGGAGCTGGTTCTTTGAAAGAATTAATAAGATTGATAAACCCCTGGCCAGACTTTCAAAAAGAAAAGAGAAAGGACCCAAATAAATAAAATCATGAATGAAAGAGGAGAGATTACAACCAACACCAAAGAAATACAAACAATTACTAAGAACATATTATGAGCAACTCTACGCCAGCAAATTTGACAATCTGGAAGAAATGTATGCATTCCTAGAGATGTATAAACCACCAAAACTGAACCAGGAAGAAATAGAAAACCTGAGCAGACCCATAACCAGTAAGGAGACTAAGGAGTCATCAAAAATGTTCCAACAAACAAGAGCCCAGGGCCAGATGGCTTCCCAGGGGAATTCTACCAAACATTTAAAGAAGAATTAATACCTATTCTCCTGAAACTGTTCCAAAAAATAGAAATGGAAGGAAAATTTCCAAACTCATTTTATGAGGCAAGCATTACATTGATCCCAAAACCAGACAAAGACCCCACCAAAAAGGAGAATTACAGACCAATATCCTTGATGAACACAGATGCGAAAATTCTCACCAAAATACTAGCCAATAGGATCCAACAGTACATTAAAAGGATTATTAGGGGCACCTGGGTGGCTCAGTGGGTTAAGCCTCTGCCTTCAGCTCGGGTCATGATCTCAAGGTCCTGGGATCGAGCCCCACATCATGCTCTCTGCTCAGCGGGGAGCCTGCTTTCCCCCCCACTCTCTCTGTCTGCCTCTCTGCCTACTTGTGATCTCTGTCATATAAATAAATAAAACCTTAAAAAAAAAAAAAAGGATTATTCACCATGACCAAGTGGGATTTATTCCTGGACTGCAAGGTTGGTTCGACACCTGCAAATCAATCAATCAATCAATGTGATACAATACATTAATAAAATAAAGAACAAGAACCATATGATACTCTTAATAGATGCTGAAAAAGCATTTGACGAAAGTACAGCATCCTTTCTTGATCAAAACTGTTCAAAGTGTAGGGATAGAGGGTACATACCTCAATATCATCAAAGCCATCTATGAAAAAACCACAGTGAGTATCATTCTCAATGGGGGAAAAACTGAGAGCTTTTCCCCTAAGGTCAGGAACACGGCAGGGATGTCCACTATCACCACTGTTATTCAACATAGTACTAGAAGTCCTAGCCTCAGCAATCAGACAACAAAAAGAAATTAAAGACATCCGAATCAGCAAAGAAGTCAAACTCTCACTCTCTGCAGATGATATGATACTTTATGTGGAAAACCCAAAAGACTCCACTCCAAAACCACTAGAACTCATAAAGGAATTCAGTAAAGTGTCAGGATATAAAATCAATGCACAGAAATCAGTTGCATTTCTATACACCAACAGCAAGACAGAAGAAAGAGAAATAAAGGAGTTGATCCCATTTACAATTGCACCCAAAACCATTAGATACCTAGGAATAAACCTAACCAAAGAGGCAAAGAATCTATACTCAGAGAACTATAGAATACTCAAGAAAGAAATTGAGGAAGACCCAAAGAAATAGAAAAATATTTGATGCTCATGGATTGCAAGAACAAATATTGTAAAAATGTCTACACCACCTAGAGCAATCTACACACTTAATGCAATCCCTTTCTTTGAAAACATGTCACCATGAAAACTGAAATTAGGTAACCATCACAACCTTAAATCAATCCCAGTTGTCATACGTGATATTTTCTCTTCTCTTCCCACTGGGTAGTGACAAATGCTGGGCATTTTTCTCTACTTAAACTATGTTTTGGTATTGTATTTTCAGTAATGAAATAAAATACAACAAAAACATACATAAATGAGGATAAAAACGAAATAATTGTGCCTGTAGGAGGGATTCCACCAAGCAACTAAGAAAACTATCACATCAATTTCTCCTTTGTTAAGTTGTTGTACACTTGATACTACATTGGGGCTAGAAATAACGTCTACTGCATTAAAATCTTTGTTTCCAAAAATATTTGCCACATGAGATGCACTAAACACTTAACTGTTCCTTAGTCCAATTTCAGGGAGTAAAAGACAAAGAAACTTTTGCCCATAAAGATTTCATTGTTCCCACTAGAAATTAGTAAGAATTTACATTATTATCCAGCCCTAATTGACATATAAAGTGTGGAAAATAGGAACCTGGTGATTCATTAATATCATTTTTCAATCCAATGAGAGAGCCTCACACTCAGCCTCTATGCTGTTGTGTCTCTGCCAACTATGGCCACAAAAGAAATTTCTAATCCTTCCCTTTGGTGGTAAGTTACAAAACTAGTCATGCATTCTTGCTATCCCAGTATGCTTGTCCATTTGCAAAGTGATTTCACAGGTCCGGCTATCAAAAGGTGGAGTCTTTTGCTTCAGCCCCTGAACGTGGGCTGGCCTTGCCACTTGCTATGCCCAATGGGACATTAGCAAATGTGATACAAGCAAGATCTTGAAAAGTGCCTGAGCATGGAAGTTTGCACTGTCTTGCTGCTCTTGAAACCTTGCTCTATTGAGCCACCAAATTTGGGGGCATTTTGTTACACAAGAAAAGCTAATTAATGTACCTATCCTCTCTTCCTCTCCTTCCTCTTCATTCTTTCTCTACCCTTCCTTCCTTTCATTATTTCCCCCCACGCTTCTTGCTTTCTTCTTTTCCTGATACAAGTACTACAAAGTACCCATTTTGGACCCATTGGTGCTATCCACTGGCCTGGACTAGTTCTAATTCACAGCCTGCCTTTTTTCCTCTAACTCACTCCTTTTGAAGCCCACCAAGCCGACTCCACAGACCCTGCAAGGTTGATGGCCCCACTCTCAGAAACTGATTCAGCAAGATGTTTCTAGGGACCAGCAGGCCATAAGGCAGACCCTTGGCAGAGTCTCCAGACCATCTCTGAACATTTGCTGATGATAATCTCCCTGCAGGAGTCATCTGTCACTGTGACCTGTTGAGTAGGCTATGGAGGTTCAGTTCTAGCCCTCCCCTCTACCCACCAGAGTGGAAGTGTCATAAGAAACTGGACATTTCAGGGCACTGGGGTGGCTCAGTGTGTTGGGCATCCCGACTCTTGGCTTCGGCTCAGGTCATGATCTCAGGGTCGTGGGCACGCTGGGCTCCACAGATCAGCATGGAATCTGCTTGTCCCTCTCCTTCCCCCTCTGCCCCTCCCCTTGCTCTCTCTCTAATAAATTCATGAATATCTTGAAGGAAGGAAGGAAGGAAGGAAGGAAAGAAAGAAAGAAAGAAAGAAAGAAAGAAAGAAAGAAATGGACCTTTCAAGAAAGAAAGAAAGAAAGAAAAGAAATGGACCTTTCAAGAAAGAAAGAAAGAAAGAAAGGGACCTTTCAAGAAAGAAAGAAAGAAAGAAAAGAAATGGACCTTTCAAGCCAGACACGCAATGGTTACAGGGCATAGCCCAAGACCCCTTCTCCCAAATGGCTGCTCAGGCTAAGTAAGCAGAAAATATATTTATAACTACAGGAAACACCACATTGTGAGTGGTAAAATGCTTAGATTTCCATTTGTTTACTACAAGAATAAAAGACAATCAATAGGATCATCTTGCTAATGACATCAAAGCACTCAGTACAACCCAGAAGCCAGAAGGTCATTTCTTAAAATGCTTTTTTTTTTCCACTTCCATATTTATAGTGTGCACTTTATTCCCTTTCTAACTTATTTTTCCCCTGAATGATGTTTTTTCAGACTTTTTAAAAGCTTACTTTTCCCTGTGGGCCTGGAACCTACCATTTGTTTGTGGTTACAACATTAATGTTTAGAAAGGTCAAATTAGATGTCAGGTTGGATGAATACTCATGTGTGTGTGCGCGTGTGTATGTGTGTTTGAGAGAGAGAGAGAGAGAGAGATGTTTTCAATGGAACTCTCTCCCTTGGGATTCCCTGGAGTTCTTTTCTTCTCTAGGTGCATGCGTGAATGTACTTCTAAATTAATCACCAAAATGTCAGGTGGATGGGAATTTTAACGGTTTCCATCAATGAGTGTAAATTGGAAGTAGACCCTCTGGTACAGATTTCTAAGATTTTTCTTAATTTCTTAATGCTGCTGTTGGCAGAGCAGAGGAATACTGCTGCCTCAAACGTCTTGCAGTATTTCCCTTCCTATGTTCTAAAACTGTCTATAGAGCCTTCCCGTTTAGAGAGAATTAGTTTTGCTCCTTCCCATCTGCTAATAGTAATAACCCCTTCCATCTGTACGGTGGTTCATGATAAGGAAGCTGCTTTTACATACATTATTCCAACTGACCCATAGATGTTTATGGAGTAGATGCCAGGCAAACTCCTAGCCCCATGCTAGGTAGTGGGGGTACACTGCAAAGTGAAGTTAAGTCCTGCCTCCAAGAAGTTTATTGCCCGGTAGGGAAACAAAGATGTGATACCAAAAATTAACACCAAGGGGGTGTGCCTGGGTGGCTCAGTGGGTTAAAGCCTCTGCCTTCGGCTCAGGTCATGATTCCAGGGTCCTGGGCCCCGCATTGGGCTCTCTGCTCAGCAGGGAGCCTGCTTCCCCCTCTCTTTCTCTGTCTGCCTCTCTGCCTACTTGTGCTCTCTGTCTGTCAAATAAATAAATAAACTCTTTTTTTAAAAATTAACACCAAGAAATGCAAAACTGCAATTGTGGTAAGTGCCACCAAGAAAAGCCTGTGGCTCTCTGAGTGAAGACAGTAGGGTTTGACCTAGGGGGTCAGGGAGGCTTCCCTGAGAAAGTGATGCTAAAACCCGAAGGATAAGTGGGAGGACTTAACCCAGGAAAGAGGCAGGAAAGGGACATTTAAGTAAAACCAGTGTGTGCAAAGGCACTGTGGCAGGAGAATACACCCCATGCGAGGAACTAAGACCATGTCAGAGAGGCCAGGACACAGAGGGCCGAGGGCGCACTCAGGGATGAGGCTGAAGGAGCAGGCTAGACTCAGCTTAGAGTGGCTCTTGGTGGCCAAGGTGAGGATTCGTGTCTTATTCTCAGAGCAATGGAAAGGCACTTAAGGATTTTAAACTGAGGATGCTATGTTCACATTTTAACAAGATTGTTGTGGCTTGAGTGGAAAATGGATTAGAGGGGGGCAGAGTGGAAGTGGGGGTTCCAGTTTGGGATTTCTGCTCTCCATCTCAAACACTGTTCTGAAGGTCTGAACAATCCAATAAAACGAAAGTCCAAAGTAAAATGTATAATCAAGGAAATGGAAACTACAGATTTATGTCATAAACACACACACACACACACACACACACAAATGGAATTAAGAGATCAGAAAAAGAGGAAGATTCAAAATAATTACACAAATATTTGGTTTCAAAACCAAGGGACTAGTGGGATCTGGCCCAGGGGCAGTAGTTGGTCCGGCTCTATATCGATGAGGAAGGGATGGTCGTATCTGAGAAGAGAGATGCTAGTTTGGCCAAGGAAAATGGCGGTGGTGATGAAACTGACATATCTGAGAAGTAGCTGGAAAGGAGCATTGACGGGCCTCATGTCTGGATTGGCTATTAAGCGTGAGCCAGTGGAAGGCACAGCCTCGGTTTCGGTTGAGGCAAGAGAGGCTCAGAGTTAGTAAGCGGCCAAGTTCGGACTAGAATCCAGTTCCTCGGCCTTCTGTACACTTGGCCCACTGTGCCTTCCTGTCCCAGCCCCTCTCGTAGTCCCATCCACAGCTCCCCTACCGGCTCCATCGTTGCTAGCTTACAAGGGTATAGGAGGCTTCCTCCAAGTGCTTTTGGCTTCTGAGCTCACATCCAACTTCTACAGGGTTAACATCAATCACCAGCCTTTCCCCTCACATCAGTCCCTGTGAAATGAGTTAAGGTAAAAGTAATAACAAAAAACAGCATAGTGGACAGTCAAGGCCTAACTGGGGGCAGGGGCACAGAGTGAAAAAACCAGAGTGGGCAGAATTAACCAGGAACCAGCACTAAAAAGATGAGCTTAGGGGCACCTGGGTGGCTCAGTTGGTGAAGCATCTGACTCTTGGTTTAAACTCAGGTCGTGATCTCAAGGTCCTGAGATCAAGCCCCTCACTGGGCTCCACGCACAGTGGAGTGTCTGCTTCCCGTCTCCTTCTGCCCCTCCCCCCACTCATGCACGCGCTCTCTCTCTCTCTCTCTCTCTCTAAAGTAAATAAATAAATCTTTTTTAAAAATGAGCGTACAGTCAAGGGACAGGTGAGGATGAGGAGGGGCAAAGGCAGGGAGAGGAAGGGCAAGCCCAAATGTGAGGGGCAGATTTGAGAACCAACACTGCCTAATGCCACCAGGGAAGGCACATACACCGATGTGGGAAGAGCAGGAAACCAGTTCTGGAGCCCTTCTTTTCTGCTCTTGCCTTCTGGCCTTGTCCCCCTGACCCCTGGCATCTTAAAATTCCGTCCTTGCACCTGTCCTCTGGGATTACACAAACCCAGGAGGTCTATGGAGAGGTAGAGAAAGAATTTCACACTGGGCTTGTGTCTTAGAATCTCTAGTAATATTTTTATTTAGAGACCCTACTTGTGCCAGAGGCCAAGAGGTAATTAACAACCAAGACCACAGATGACAAAATGGCACTCTGTATGCCCCACCCCACACAAAGAAGAGCAGCTTCAAGGAGAATATATGAATCAGAGAAGGAGGGGGTGCCTGTGTGGCTCAATTGGTTGGGCATCCAACAACTGATTTCAGGTTGGGTCATGATCTCAGGGTCATGATCTCAGCGTCCTGGGATAGAGCCCTTCGTTGGGCTTCGTGCTCGTTGCAGAGTCTGTTTGTCCTTCCCCCTCCCCAGCTTGCTCTCCCGCTTGCTCTTTCTCAATAAATAAAATCTTAAAAAAAAAAATCAGAGAAGGAGGTCAACCAAGGAGGGGAACTAGAAAACAGATAACTAGGTCCTAAGCCCTTCCTCTTTGTATTATCAAACCGCAAATGGTGGCTCTTTGGTGCCCAGATCTAAATAAAGAAATCAATCATATTCCACTCTGAATTCTTATCCATGAAGAGAAGAAAACAAAAGAATCCTTCAAGGTTGGGGCGCCTGGCTGACTCAGTCGGTAGAGCATGCAACTCTTGATCTCAGGGTTGTGAGTTCGAGCCCCATACTGGGTATAGAGATTATTCAAAAATTAAAAAAATTTTTTTAAATCCTTCGAGGAAGCGAAGATTTTCCTAAGCTAGTCCTTAAACAGAACCCACTTAGGTGCCATACTCAGTCTCTCCACTTCCCTCCTCCAGCCTCTCTTGAATGGATTTCAGTCAGGCTTCTGGGCCACTCCTATGAAGGTCACCCATGACTTCCACCTCACCAAACCCAGCCGTCACTTCTCAGTCCTCCACTTGTCCTTTCAGCAGCCTTGGAAGGCTGATCACATCATCTGCAGTTAGTTGTGGCTTCCGATTAAGACTCTTCAAAATGGAGGCTAGTGTGTGTTTGCACAGGGAAAGGACAGAGGGACATGTTCTGAGAAGGGAAGAAACATCTCCAATCAGCTCCTCCGCATGGGTCAATGGTGTCATACCACAAGCTCACAGTCACAGGAACACTGCTGTGAGGACGCAAAGGTGTACGTATCAGAGAGACTGAAGATGATGGTGACCGGAAAGACGTGTTAAATACTGCCTAGAGCAGAACTCCTCTCCTACCTTAAAAACTCTTAGTTTTTAACTGCTGTCTGAAACACCACCTCTCAAGGACTCTTTTGTAAGGCCTCGCAACCCATTACAGAACACTAATCTCAACTACTATGGTCATGAACAGGTTAAGTGTGATTCATCTGATCAGGTCAGCTTCGATGGTGACTAGGGGAGGGCCCAGTGGGGTTAGGCATGGACAACACAGGAGCATTGAAATGGGAACATCCTGTTGACGTGGAGAGTGCAAAAGGAGAGGGATGGGGAAGAGATTCCCAAGGAGGGGCCTTGCCTAAAGTACAGGTCTGTTCGGCTGCTCCTTAGAAACTGGAAGTCGGGGCACCTGGGTGGCTCAGTGGGTTAAAGCCTCTGCCTTCGGCTCAGGTCATGATCCCAGGGTCCTGGGATCAAGCCCCGCATTGGGCTCTCTGCTCAGCGGGGAGCCTGCTTCCCTTCTCCTCTCTCTGCCTGCCTCTCTGCCTACTTGTGATCTCTGTCTGTCAAATAAATAAATAAAATCTTTAAAAAAAAAAAAAAGAGAGAGAGAGAAACTGGAAGTCAATGTCATTCCAAGCAGCTCTTGTCCATCCAGGAAAATCTCCCATTTGAGACTGGCCTTCTAGTTTTATTTTGTTTCCTCCCTCATCAGGATGTCTCTCAAAGCATCAACACTACCTTTTGCTCATGGGGCCTTCAAATGACTACTTGGCTCCTCCGGAAGTGGAGTTATTTTTGCAGACTGGATGGTGTAAGATAGGGTGGGGAAAGCCGGCGATGGTGGAAACTCCTCTCTCACCAGTGAACTTGGCTGTGGCACCAAGCCCTGGCCTCACACCAGAGCAGGCCATCCATTTTCTTCTTCTTTTTTTAGTGCTATCCTCTTTGACCCACACAGTGCTATGATTTGTCGGTGTGTTTTTCCAGGAGAGCTGGCAAACAACTTGACAGGTTCAATGGTTTTCATTGACAGCCCCAATAGAGTCCTCTCTAGACTGCGAAACTGGACACACAAATAGCCCATAAAAATCCTACCTCCCACAAGTGTCTGAACACTGCCTTTTCCCAAATGACCCTCCAGCACTGATGCAGCATGGGTGGCTTCACAGTATTTTTTTAATGATTTTTCCAAAACTGAGGAGTTCCAAGTGGAAGTATTACTTTTTTTCCCTTGCAGTACGAGTCTAAACTCCCCAGATATTTGGGGAAAATGGGAGAGTAAGTCATGAATGAATTGACTTTCAAAGCTAATCACCTACCACCAGAGAGACCCCCAAGTCTCCATGAACTGTGAGATGCACTGAGCCCACTGGTTAAAAGGTCTGTAAGTCACTTTAATACACTGCAGAGAAAGCAGTGTGGTAACAGATGTGCCATCTAGTTTGACCCCGAACTCCCCTTTTTTTTTAAGATTTTATTT
The DNA here is from genome assembly GCA_004024625.1 of Mellivora capensis. Taxonomy (NCBI): domain Eukaryota; kingdom Metazoa; phylum Chordata; class Mammalia; order Carnivora; family Mustelidae; genus Mellivora; species Mellivora capensis. The sequence goes on from PISX010009040.1 coordinate 76,071, forward strand.
ATTTATTTGACAGAGACCACAAGAGAAGGAACAAAAGCAGGGGGACTGGGAGAGGAAGAAGCAGGTTCCCCAAAGAGTAGGGAGCCTGATGTAGGGCTCGATCCCAGGACCCCAGGATCATGACCTGAGCTGAAGGCAGATGCGTAACAACTGAGCCACCCAGGCTCCCCAGTTGACCTTGAACTCTTAGGAGGGGTCAGTAAACTTGACTGCAGAAAAGCCACTCTCCAAAGGAAGCAACTCCATGTCCTTCTGCAACCAGACATTGACCAATAATCCACACTTCGCTCGTCAGCATATGGAATGCCAAAAACCGTCTACTGGTAAAAGTAGTGACTCAACAAGAGTGATGAATACGATGCAGAGGGAAAAGCAAACATTATTTCTCTCATCTGAAGTGTAACAGTCACACAGGTTAGTCTCAGAGGTGGATGGAAAATCTTAGAGTAAAAATAGTTCAGGGTGAACACAAAACAGTATTTCAGACAGCCTCCCGGGTTCTTCTTGGAAAGGGTCAGGTTGAAAGGAAATGGACCAAAACAGCAAAGTCAGGTTATAGCTGGTGGGCTTCATCAGGGATATTCACTAACTTACTAACTCCCTGTAAACTGTCAAGAAATGTTAACCATAGTGAAGAAAGTTCACCACGCCCACTCATAAGGTAAATGGCAGTCGTTTCAAGGGACATGAGCCCCTGCCTTTGAATTCTCGAGATGCCACTTGCTGCCCCTAGAACAGGCAAGTAAGTCTGTCTCTCTGTACACCTCAGTTTCTACATCTGTAAAATGGAGAGACTACCAGTAGTGCCCATCGCACACTTGTTGGGACACATAAATGTGTAAACACATAAACAGCGGCTAGGGGGCTCCTGGTTTCACTCCTCTCAGGTCCTGATTTCAGGGTGGTGAGAGCAAGCGCTGCATCTGCTTGAGAGTCTCCTTCCCTCTCCCTCTGCACTCCTGCTCCTGTGCTCACGTTCTAAGTAAATATGTCTTAAACACACACACACACACACACACACAGAGCTAAAACAACCCCTAACATATAACAATTGTTCAATAAAGAATAGTTACCATCATTATAGTTAGAAATATAGATTGAGGGGCACCTGGGTGGCTCAGTCATTAAGCGTCTGCCTTCAGCTCAGGTCATGATCCCAGGGTCCTGGGATCGAGCCCCACATTGGGCTCCCTGCTCAGCGGGGAGTCTGCTTCTCCCTCTCCCTCTGTTCCTACCCTCCCCCTGCTCATTCTCGCTCTAAAATAAATAAATAAAATATTTCCAAAAAAAAAAATATGGATTGAAAAGTAACACTTGATATGAAAATGATCTTGCCTGAATAAAGAGGTAGTATGCTCATGCAAATAAAACATGTGTATGCTGTTAAAACTCACATTCGGAAGTATTATAAACTGCCTTCAGTTATTCTATAGTAATAATGCCAAATTATGGACAAACTTGACAAAGCATTTTCACATGTAAAATATTGCAGAAAAAAGGGAGGTACAGGGAGACAGCAAGATGCTTTCACTGAGTCATGAGAATGGTCAGTATTTAATGTCAGCCTATCTCGAGTCGCAGGACACAGTGGTCACGGATATGCAACGCCTCTCTGCCTCAGAATCCTTAGCCGTAAACCAGGGATAATCACTGTATTTGTGTCTTGAAGTCCTCGTATGCAAGAGTGAGTAAGTACAGGAAAAGCGCTCAGCGTAGAACCGGGCTCACAGCACGTGCTCAAGAATATCAGCTCTCAGTGTGCAAACGGGCTGTAACTGCTGGGGTGTGTCGGCACCCCGCGAATTGCATCACACGCCTGGGCTTGGGGAAACCACATGTGCTTCTCCAGAAGAGACTGTCAGCGGTGGGCCCGCTGCCCTGTCTGCACGCTTTCCTCCCGGACCATCCCACCCGCCCAGCCCCTCCGCTCCGGCCACCCCCAGAACCTAGCCAACATCCACTCTCCACCCCGAGTGTGAAAGCCTAATGAGCTGCCCGGCTCCAAAGGCACTGGCACTTTAA